>JABSTQ010008278.1:0-57739 GCA_013358835.2 Ixodes persulcatus | reverse complement strand
CCTCATTTGTTTATCAGTTAGCCACGTCGTCATCCAGGCTCGGAACAATCGACCACGTCCCTCTGAAAACTGCAGCAATCGCAATTCGCCTTCTTCGCCTTATTGCACCGGAACGCTCAGAGAAGTGGCTGATGTAGGGAAGCATCTTGTAGCTTCATGCAGTCAGATTTTTCCAGGTTATATTGCAGTTTCTCCATTTAAAATAACAGATCCAGAAGAAAGAAGTACACTGCGCGACACTGTTAGGGCGAACATGACATCAGTGCTTTTTTCTATCTTTACGTTAAAATGGTATTAGTGGGCGCCAAATTTTACTGCTTAGGTTAGTGTTCGAAATGAGCACTTCCGATGCCACTAGTAGTTTTGATGACAGCCTTTGGATTCTAGGAAAAAAATGAGGCAATCCGTCGTGTGACTGAATGCGACGTAGGTGCGCAAGCACTAGCTTTGGTTTGACTATGATCATGTGATTTAGAGGATTCCGTTCATGGCTACGAGTGGCTTCAGACACATGCAGGGAGGGTGAAGAGACGGGGGAAGGGGGTTGCGTGGTCTCTAGATCACGCAACGCCCCACCCCCGTTCCTTCACTCTTCCTGCGTGTGTGAAGCGGCCTTCCCAGACCACGTGGTCGGCTTCAAACACATACAAGACACAGGGAGGGCGAAAGGACGGGGGAAGCGGGGTTGCGTGGTCTCTAGGTCACACAACTCCACGCACGCCCCCCCCCCCCCCCCCCCGACCTTGCAATACCAGAGGTCACTTGTTCAGCCTCACACACACGCAGGGAGGACCTTTTTTGTAGTGGCCCATCTAGTGCTAGCGTACCAAACAGCGAAAACCAGCGATTGCTCGTTCCCGCTAAGAGTGTCGTGCTCTGTACATTGAGATAAATATGGCAATTTCTAGCAATAGCCTGATGAGATTCTGTGTGCGAAAGAAATATTTCTTAGCTTTTCGTGAAGAGTGAGGGCTCCTTGGACGCCATTTGAGAAGCAAATTCGACTGATGTTAGTTGCTCGACTCTTGGCGTCGGCAAATGCATCAGCATCAGTCCGATATGACGGCTTCTCAACATATTGGTTGCTACACATTGAGAAGCGGGTCTCGAAGCTGCTCAGGAAGTTGACGGGGGCAACAACTGATTCGGATATTCCTCGACTCTGAAACTACATTTTGAGAAGTGTTCTCCCAGAGCCAGGGTAGCAAATAAGACTAGACCAAAGGTTTGCTTAGCACGTCCCGATGGCTTCGATGGCTTCTTTACGGCAGAAAAAGAGTATGTGGATGTCACGACATATTTAGCGTTCCGAACCTAGCAGGACAGCACCCGCTTGAGAATTAAGTCCTCGGGGCAGGCACATAGCTAGGATTTTTCATGCGCGCGTGTGTGCGCGTGCTATTGTCAAATCCCTGGTCACCAGTTTTCTTGGGAGGGTTGCAAGATGGCAGAGTTTGGGAAACACTAGTGTACGGCACTCATTTCGCACCAGTGTTATGTGAGCGTCCACTCAGATCCACCAATATGTTTCACACCCCAAAATCTAATAACCACCGATGTTGATGAGGGTTTTTTGAAAAGGGTGGAATCCTAATTTGGAGCATTTCAATCAAACATATTTATTTATTTTCAGGGACCGACAAACAGCTAGATGCCTTTTTAGTGGAGCACTACTAAGTCGAAGACACGCAAAGACAATAACGAAAAAAGACAATGTGACTTATCGTTGCAATGTTAGAGCGTCGTTCGTGTTTCTGGAACGTCCTGTTCCAGAAACACGAACGACGCTCTAACATTGCATTCCGTATTCATTACATTCCGTATTCATAATATAAACAACGCGACTGACACGGAAGAAGAAAGACTGGACGACACTGATTGCTTCTTGAGTAGAAGATCATGTTTGTTTGTTTTCTTCCTAGTTTCATGAAAATAAAACCATCAGTTGGTAGTCAGCGCTCGTGTCGTCCAGTCTTTCTTCGTCCGTGTCAGTCGCGTTGTTTACATTATGAATACGTACCAGCTACCCATCCTGTTAATATTTATTGTGCATCCCTGTAGCCCGCATACACGTCAGCAGGGTACATGCCCCTAATTGTCTTGACCACACAGGATGGCAGGGGCCTCCTATTCTTCTTTCCCAAGCGGCTCCACAACCACAGGGCACACTGCCTGTAGGCTGCGAATCTGTAGTGCCTGGAACAATGACAGAGATTGGATGTAAGAAGCAAAGCCTATCACTCTGTTGGGAAATTCTACACTTGTTTTCATTTTTCTAGGCATGTAATCATATTCTGCTTTTCTGTTACGTCCACTCAGCTATCACATAGCAGAATCCCTATTTGGCAGTCCATGTCGGATGGGCTAGACATTGAAGCCAAATTGAAGCGAGCTGCTGTAGATTCATTCTAAATGCTCCAGAGTTAAAAAACAAAAACTATAGGCCTTGGTTCTTCCAACGCAACTCCAACTCCAATCAACACAACCACCAGTTATACACCATAATTAACAAGAAAGGAATATTTGTTGTGTGGTCATGATACATAAGTTCACAGGGCCCAGTTCATAATTGTAGATAATATCTGTCATTGGTGCTGGTGACGAATATTGCATCACTGTGTTTCGGGAAGGACACATGAAAATTATGTGCACTGGCCAGAGGGAATGGGAGCCATTTATCCAGAACAGTGGAAAGCTGCCCATATGGTGTTGTTTAATTTTGGACACAACAGTGCAGTTCGTAAGCCTGTGAAGTAGTGGTGTGCAAATATTGGCTCGAATCAAATAGTGCACTGTCATTCCTAGCATCAACAGCGCAAAAAGAGCCGGTTGCATCGGCTTCCCTTTGCACCGCGAAGGTTATGGCGCACGTTGTGCTATTCGATTTGAACCAATATTCGCACACACCTACTGCAAAGGTTTCCTCCACACAAGTACCAGGGAATGTGAACTCATCAGAGAACATCCCAATTTAACATTGTCTAAAGTGCTGCTGGCACTGCCGAAGCTTGGCATTGGTACTGGTGACCAGGGATTTGACAATAGCAGCCTGGCCATGAGTGTTCCCTCTATGAAGTGCCGCAATGAACTGTTTTGGTGTAAATATGCAAGCTGAAGTGCTCATGCAATACTGGAGTGGCTCCAGCAGTTGTGATTTCACGTCTCTCCTGATACAATCTGTGTCAATATCCGAACATGTCATTCTAACGGCTCCCATTTGTCATGACAGCTGCTACTACCCTAAGTGTTCAATCATCTTTACGGTACATTGATATGGTCCTGAATACCTTAGGGCTCAGGGCACCACAATCACTTGCTGTTTGGTCACATATGCATCTCCAAGACCACATATCAACATTTTTTCTCGTTTTAGACTGTGATATGTCTTGCATTATGCTGTGTTGATTTAGAGGTGACACTACTATCATCAGAGTAGTGGGGATAGATATGAGCTCCCCATAGGCCTCCCCCATTTTTGTGCGAGAAACTTTGAATTTCAGTGTTTATTTCAATAAATAGTGTTGTTAGAAAAATATTTTAACGAAAAATGATGTGATACTGTTTGGTGACCTATTCCAATCTCGAATCCTTTCTGTCATACTCACCTATGTGGGCACTGCAACATCATTTGTTAAAAAAAAGCATGGATCTCGACGACGACAGCCTGCTTCTGAATAAGCTGTCCAGACATGGTTGCAATACACAATCCTAAAAAAAACTATCTTAGCATAGCGTGCAAAGAATGCCACACCAGCGGTGCAAGTGTTGTTGGCACCAGAAGGAACATGTCGAGATGATCATCCACCGGCTCCAGGGTGTCCGGCATCTGCATCCAAAAATAGTGTAAATCAAGACCCAGACACCCAATAATTATCGCCAAACCTTGAGATTTGGTCATTTCCCCTAGATCTGGGGATCAAGGGATCCAGGCTAGACAGGACCGGAGGGCAGGACGCCTTGACGTGTCTCCGACTGGGCTGTTTACTGTCCTATACCTCCCATGAATCAAAAGCCGTCCCAAAGTGGCAACAAAATATGCTAGGGGAGCCGGAGTGTCATGCTGTCGGATGCCGCCAAAGTTACGACAGAGAAAACGAGCAGATGCAAGTGTGGCTGTTGTCGTGGAGTCCCACCTTGTGATAATCAAGTTAGCACAAACTATTGTGCAGCTCTAGGCACAACAGATTAGGCATCTGCCATACGCGCATGGACTCTTGTGGCACCGCCTAAATTGCCACGTCCGACAACATTACCCTTCTGCGACCTCACTGGGCGGAAAACGAGGGACCTAAAATAAGGATGGAAAGGTGGAAATTTTTTATTATTAGGAGTGCATAGCCTGCAGTGGCATAGCCAGAAATTTGTTTCGGGAGGGGTGATTAACACTGCTGGTGCTGTTTGGGGGGGGGGGGGGGGGGGGTACTCTGCGTTGATGGGCAAATGGAAGGTTTCTAGTTCGCATTGCCATTGCATTGTAAACGGTGCACGAACCAGAGCAATGAGTCTTCGTGAGTGAGTGCCATTTCGTGCAGTTTCTTGACCGAAAAGCATGCAAATACCATCTAAAGCCTCTTTTGACAATTTGGTTACTGGAGTAAAGAATATGACTTTTGCCAGTAGGTTTAGAATATAAGTCTCCGCTTGGCTTCTAGAGGAAAGACGTAGTGGCATCCATGGATTCAACAGCAATCTGTGCCTATGTCATCGTTCCAGAGTTTTTTGTTGTTTTGACCAGAGAACATTGCACTCACTTGGGACACCCAGAAATTAAAAGGATGCATTATCGGAATGCCGAAAATAAAAATGCTGAAAAAACAAACCACCGAAATCTCAATTAGCCGAATCACCCAGTACCAAAGACCAAACAATTCCAAAATATTATGTTCGACATGAACCTACCGAGTTCTAGATTGAGAAAGTAGAAGAAACATTTGTTCTGCCAGAGGAATTCTTTGTTTGTTGAATATAAACTGATGTTTGTGCGTATTTCCCAAAGAAAGCTAAGGACGTTGAGCTTGTCCCGGTTGCCCAGGCTCTCTTCTCGCATGCTCTGCTTCTTGTGTGGTGGATGGCGAGGTTCTCATCTGATTTCTGCCTCGATGTCGTCTTCGAGCGCAGCTTGTACATTTTTCATGCTCCTAATTTGACGGAAGACACTTTCATTGTTCCTGCACACAGGTGCAGCTAGCATCTGCCAATACCGTACCAAATATGGCGATCAGATATGTAAGCATTCTCCCCTTTCAGCGTTTTGCAGTTCAGCATTTTGCTGTTCGGCATTTTATTTTTCCACGTTTCAACGTTTGGCCTTTTCGTTTTGATTTTCATTGTTTTGATATCGGCCCCTTTTTTTGAGCTTGAAAAACACACGCAGAGACTAGACCAGGTAAAAGGACGAGGATGTCTGAGCTGAAGGTGCCAACTGTACTGGCGACGTTGACAGTGGACTTGAAGCAGTTGGTGTTTGTTTCTTCTCAAAAAGATTGCCCTGCGTCAACTTAGCTGGCATAGCTAAGCTCATTTTTAAGACAGCAACAAGGCACTGATGCACGCAAGATAAAGTAGGTGTATGCAATTTTCTGTACTCTTAGCTCTGAGAAAAAAAGTGACTAGAGCTTCCTCCCCCCAACACGGTTGCGGATTACTGCATGAATATCATAACTTTGTGCTTATTCATTTGTTGCTTGCAGGAAAGAATGTGGAAACGGTAATTCTTTGTTTCTCCGAACTTGGGAAATGGCGAAAGCTACGGCATCAGCAAGATAACCAGGGTGTGTAAGAACAACGCATGTGACAACGTAATGTCTTAGTGTACTCCTCCTGTGGAATCTTGGCACGCGCTTAGCTCCGTTGCTCAGACTGGCCCACAAGGGCAGTAGCTTTCACCCTTTGTTGAGTTACGCTAAGACAGAGAAGCAAGGGAAACTGCATGAGACACCTACAATCTCGGGAGTGAGTTACTCTCGTTGACAGGACTTTCAAGCCTTTGTGGCCACCTGCTCCCAGCGAGCTTGTAGAGGGGCTTCAGGCGCTAATCCGGCTCTATTCAGAGACACCATTTGAGCAAGTGGCGAGGCAGACTTGGGTTTCTGGCACGGAATGCGTTATCTTTGCCGTTTGCGCCTACTGCATAAGACGCCTACAATCTCTGGGGCGAGTGAATCTTCGCCTCTGGTTGCCGAGGTCAGGCTTTCGAGCCTTTGCAGCCACGTGCTCTCTGCGAGCCTGAAGAGGGGCTTCAGGCGCTAACCCGGCTCTGTTCAAAGACACCATTTTTAGCGAGCTGCGAGCCGGGCTTGGGTTACTGGCACGGATTGCATTATCTTTGTCGTTTGCGCCAAAGTCAAACGTGTGGGATATCCACTGCTCTCTCTCGAGAGAGAGAGAGAGAGAGAGAGAAAGGAAGAGAGGGAAACTTTATTAGTTACACCATAGTCCGGTGCCCGATTGGGGCCACCACGGCTCACCCGGTACAGCACGGACATGCTGTACCAGTAGGAGCAGTAGTGTCTCAACGAGTTGAAGTTGTTTGGGAGAGCCAGCCTGCCCAGTCGAGGGTCGAAAAGGGTGAAAAGGAGAGAGGTACGGGAGTGCTGGGCGTGGGGACAACGCCAAAGCATGTTCACATCCGAGGTGTCGCCTTCTATTGCTCTCGACGAGGCGAGGCAGTCTCAACGAGAGACGAGGTCGTGAGACTGTCATATATTTCATAGTGCTATTGCTGCATAACATTGTATCTAAAAAGAGCGAGAAAATGCCATGTCTAAACAGATAACAGCAAATGCAGGGAAAAATAGCTCTGCATGATCCGGCCTAACAGGAAGAAGTGTAATGCTCGGAGAAGGCGGTCTCGTCAGAACAGTTTGTTTAGAACATATAAGAATATGTATAGCTTATAGTGGGACAGTAATTAGAAGTGTTCGTGTTTCTGTATTGAACTAATGACTGGGTGGTAACCAGGCAGGCTGCTTCTCAATTAGTCTCTTGAAAACCTCCCTATGGCTTGCACGTGACGTCAGAGCCGTCCTCCTTGCTGGTGGTGGACGCCCGCCATTAATGCGCTGGAAGCTGCGCTGACTCGTTTCCGCTCGCTCGCAACGCTCGTTTCCTGTTTGTAGAATTAGTACAGTAAAGGCTACGCTCCACCACCAGAGAGGAGGACCAAATTACGTCAATGCAAGCTATGTATACTGCGCCTGGACACTGGGGGTTATGATTCATTTCACTATCGGCAACACAAACAATTCATCGATCGCTTCCCAGGATGGTACTAAACGTTCATCTGGCCTAACAACGAGTTATTTCAAGTTCGTATGTACGCTATGAATCGGACAGTGAACGTAGTTGCCGAGGGCACGGTCCTCACCGAGGCATGGCGAGTTTGCTCACGCGCAAAGCATGACATCGTACTCACTCGTTGGCACTTGCGCCCATCCCTTGCTGCCCGTAGTGCCGCATGTTGAGGTAGGCCAACCTCAACACCCCAGGGTTGAGGCACAGGGCCTCGAAGTCCGGGTGGCCCGTTACGCAGCCCTGCCGGCCCTGCTGCTTCCGTGCGACGGCCGGGCACTCGCGGCAGCAGATGCACTCGACGACAGTCTCCATCGGCGCGCAGGAACCACATTGACACCTTCGCAGAAAACACGCATCAATTACCCATGAAAGCGGGGTATAATGGAGCGCACCACGTACCAGTCCGTGTTCCCAAGCCGCCCGGTTCCATCGTCGGGTGCGTCTTCCAGCTCTTGTGAACCTTGTGAACTGGCTTCACCGCGGCGCGGCCGTTCGTCGTCGCCACAGTCGGTGCCCGCTGCGCTGCGTTCGTCGACGTCGCGCATCGGGGTCGAATCATAAGAAATGGCTCCCATGTCCGCTGTCCGTTCCAGGATTTGAAGCTCCAGCGAAGTCAGGTCCGAAAGGTCCATAGCGCGACGGCGCGACGGTGCTGTAAGACGAACGGCGACTGCCGAGACTGCGGAGCACGAAGTCCGGGCAACCTTGGTCCGAGCTCCTTGACGACGGTCCGCGTGTGTTTGAGAGATTCCTCCGCCGGTCAGCGGTCGGCCGCGTTGGTGACGCGCCGTGACGCCGAAATCCTTCGCTTGCTATTGGCTGACGCGTAAAGAGATGCCCCTCCTGTTTTCCGGGGTCATCTCAGAAAGGGGGGCGTGCCGGGGACTTTGATAGCAATTTTGATAGGGAAATCCGCCGCGCATGACCGTAATGTTATGATTTTTAGGATCCTCAGGGCCCGCAGATTGAGTTACCGCCATAAATAGACCATCGCAGAACGCTCCGGAGGGCCCCTTTAATGCTTTCGCATTTAAAGTATATACAAAAAGAGGGAGTGTACATAGGGTGGTCTGTTGCACCGGCGTTAGCTGAAATTTACCTCAACTCCTTACATTGCGTTGTGTCTGATATGTTAAAAGAGTCGTCAGATACATGTATAGTTAGAAGATAAGTTGATAACATGGTGGTTTGCCCTTTTCGCCAAGGTCCATCAAACAGCCTAGGAACGTTGATTTGATCAGCAGCACGTCAGCTTCACTTCACGGCGGAAAGGCCCAAGAATGCAGCCCTCCATTTTTAAACTTGCTAAATTATACTGAATAAGGGTTGTGCTGGGAGAATGGCAAAAGAAAGTTCAAAACCAATGCTGTCAAAAATAAGTTGGCATTGAAAAACTTCGAAGGCGGGGATAGTTAAATCATTAACCAAGAATGTCTAGACGGGTATTGTATTCATTTTATGGCTCAATCATAGGAAAAACAATGGAAAATATCGAACAATGCCGGTCATGAAGATCAGTTCGTTAAAAATAGTTACGTCTACAAATCACGGGCCGAGGAGAAGATCAGAAAGCAAAGGACATGTTTGCTGCAATCTATACATTACCATAAAATATCACATAATCTGAAAGCTATTCCAAAACAGTTCTGAGTAGACACCGTTTTAGTTAAGATTTTAAGTGAAGTAGACTCGCGCCATTTTAGACAGGTTCGAGTGAAAGCAAAAAAGCACGCCACAAGAAGTCGATCCTCTGTCAAAATGAAGTGGTCTATAGCTTGTGGTTTTAGCTTGTGGTTTTAAGTACATAAGGCAAACTTAAGGCTGTATAAATGATAGGTCAACAGAGCACGAAAGAAACGTAAGAAATAATGCTGCAAACTCGGAACTAGCTAATATGAGGGCGAATGCAATAATTGTAGTGCACACTGCTCGGGAACAGAAACCGCACTGCAAGAGGTAGATAACATCAAAAAAATAATAAGAGAAACAATCTGGATAAAAACAAATGGAAACGGTATTAGTCAGGCCTTTTTGTAGCTTGGAAGTACTTCAATAAATGATTGCTTGCACAACGTTTTGGTTCTCCCCTAGTTGCAAGTGTTTTGGTTGCCCCCCTTGGTCTTGTCTGTGAGCTTGAATTCGGGGCGCGAGGTGTTGGCTGAAACATGTAGATTTGTGCGTCCCTTTTCAATCGATTTTGCTTTGTTTGTTTTTTAGTTTGGTTTAATATTTTTCTGTTAGTGGACGCTCTCCATTTGTTTTCGTGAAAAGAAAAAAAAAGTTAGGTTGATCATCCCTTTGTAAATCAAGACTCTCTTGAAGAGATCAGAATATAGAGTGATGCCTCAAGGGTGACACCATCACTGTGTGCAGTCTTGTACGCGTTTCTGAAAAAAGCAACCAAGTACAATTACAATTACTTTATTGGAAAATGTAACTTATTACTGTTATCAATTCCTCCATCACAAAAGACATTGAAAAATTACCCGAAAGTAATTTATTACCTTTAACGTTACTTTTTTAGCTGTTTATTACGAGATCAAATGCATACATAAGTTCAAAGTGGTTACATTTATGTTATATTTGACACATATATTCCAAGTGGTTGCTAGATGAGGACAGTGCAGAACCCAGTCACCTATGCCGCGGGAACCTGGATTGTAATAACCCATACGCAGTAAACGAGGCACTCTTGACAGCTGGACAGTCCAAACGTCGCTGAGCGAGTTGACATTTAATCCTTCTGTTATCATGGTATCTTTCTTTAGTTGTTTAGAGGTAAAACAAGTGTCCAATATTGGTGCACTGGCAACAGAGCTATTTTTTCGTAAAAAAAACACCCAATCATTTTAGCTCTTTAGGAAACATATACCTGATGGCTTGTAAATTTACATAAAAATAGCAATTCAATTACAGCGAACATTACGGCAGAGAAAAGTAATTGAAGCATTAAAAAGTTACAATAAAATGTAATTACAAGTAATCAGTTACTTGTAACTCGGTAGTATGAAGTGGACTCGGATGAGATTGACGACGACGAGAAGAACGAAGAACAGAGCAGTAGGGAATGGCGATAAATAAATAGATAATTTACATTAACCAGTGAGCTTACAACGCAATCATGGGAACTATTACAGACATTAGACACTAAAAGAGCCTAACAGTTCGAACAGAAAGAAAGGTCAATAAATTATGCTGTGCATAAACCAAAAAAAGAGGTCACTCCAAACTTCCGTCATTGCTTGAAAGTGTTGCCTTTGAAGCATGATGCAGGCTTGTATAACATGTACAAGTTTCATTATTTTATTAGCATACGTCCTGAATGCATGTTCCGCCCTTGCATACCTGTTGACAAAACAAAATAATTGCAAATCACCCAAAAAACGGCACCTATAATTAAAAACATATTATTATTTAAACAAATATAAGCTCAACAAATATACTGAATTAATCGATGTTTTAACTAAGACTCAACTCTTTACTGCATACATTTATACGAAAATAAAATATTTGAAAAGTAACCTAAGCCCAAGGCAGCTATCTCCTGGTTGCAATGCAGTAAGAAACTCGTTCTGGCTATTTCATTTTATATCTCTTACCAACTAATTCACTTACCCGCCCATATTCGCACGGCAGATTATCAGGAAGATCCATCCTCGTAGCATGCCACTTGCGGGGATTTTCTTCAAAATTGCAAGTAAGCTTGCACAAGGAAAAATCTAAAGCTATCTGGAAGAAATATTTGGGGCGAATTAAGCTCCTTTTTTTTTTCGTGAATAGAACTACAGTGGTCGCGCTAAAACGGCCTTTTGGAGCAAGTCCCCATACTGTGCTAGAGTCAAAAACATATAGAGGCAGGGAATGGAACATCCACTACATAAACTAGCTCTTGGCTTCCTCACACCTACACGTCCTTGTCCGTAACAGTTTGGGGTATGTTTTCCCAAATAGCCCAACACTTCATTATGGTTATAGTGTTCGTACGCTCCTCAATGCAAAAATGAAATATGAGAGGTTTCCTGTGAACTTCTTCTTAAAACCTTGTACGTTGCGCATTCGGGCCTTAACAAACATATGTCACGAGTCGCATGCCTTTAAAGGCCCTGTCACACTGAGGCAACATGACTTCAACAGCAACACAACACGTTGTCTAACAGTCCGGCAACTTGTTGCTCGCTCCCCGCGTTGTCCGACAAACCTGTCACATCGCGGCAACAGCAGCACAACATGGACGACAACTAAAATGTTGCCTCGGTATGACAGCTTTCGGCAACAAAAACAGCAGCAGCTCGTGTTGGACAACGAGTGTTGCCCTGATCGCTGGCTGAGCGAATTTCGGGCCGGCAACACGACAACACGGATTGCTTCGATGGCAGAGCTAGTTCCCTATCAATAATGTCTCACTCAAATAAAGGCTTGGAAAACGTTAGTTAATAATAATTATTGCTGGCATGCAGCTAAAATATTTTTATTAATGTTTTTTCTGTGCAATTACGGAAAGCGATTGTCGAAATGGTCACAGCTAGGGTCGTGAACGTTCAGACTGTTGTTGAAATTAGAACCGTCGAGACCAGCTCACATTACTGCTAGGGAAATAAAATAGCATGCCTACTCACCCGCTGACAAAGTATAATAAAAATAATCCAGGAAAGCGAAGATTCCAAGCATTAAAACGACCTCTCTGATCATTATTGTTTATGCTTGGAACTTGGAAACAGCCGCTACCAGACACCTGATTTGTTTCAAAAAATACCCAGGACGTTTTGGGGAATGAAGCGATCACAGAGCAGGCGGTAGGTAAAAGCGTTGAAAAGTTTTATTGCACCGATTGTTATGAAGGCCGATTGTGTCGGTGCCGCAGTTTTGAAACGCTGTCAGTACAGCTCAATACCACGTTACAAAAGACGCTTTTAGCTACTACCGGTGCTTACTTAATTTTACAGTAAAAATATGAATTGCACGAAAGAAAGAACTGTACAGAAGCACTTCATACCGGGTGGCGTAAATCCCGAACATATATCAGCGAACTCACTTTCCTCGGTTAGGGCTATCTGCTTTGTCAGCGAAAGAAAAAACATTTTGATAAAATAAAGGATGGAAAATACTCCCCGTGTCAAGTTTTCTAATCAAAGTCACTCTTTGATGTCGTCCCGTCGTAATTTCCGGCCCTTCGAACGCACTAGCACTTTGCAGAGTCACATTTCCAGTGACGCCGCGCCGCACACGAACGAAGGTAAACAATCAAGATGGCGGAGTGTTCCCCGTGTTGTCCCCGCCGTCAACGCGGTGTGACAGGGTTGTCGGACAATCGGACAACACGGTTGCCGGGCGGCAGCAACATGTTGCCCGACTGTTGTTGTTGCCGCGATATGACAGGGTCGCCGGCAACACGACTTCCTCGTGTTGCCGGATAGAGTTGTCCAACTGTTGCCTCAGTGTGACAGGGCCTTTAGAAATCTATGCAAACATGTTTCATGTTTATCTACTCACTATTCAAATGCGAACGCCGAACACCGGACGCCGGTGTTTGTCGTTTGAACACGTTTAAACAGCAAGTATAGACAAAGGCAGCTAGCTTTGCGTCTGCCCACTAATTATTCCAACCAGAGCTCGATGTTTTGGCGCACCGCAAGCTCTAATATCCTCCTCTCTCTTGGTTTCTATTCATATAATGGCTTTGAAAGGGACCTTGCAGAGACCCTACGCACGAGGTTGTTAGCATTGTTCATGCCCAAAAGGCGTCCAAGTTGTTCATGTATACAGAATGTTTGCGAAGCAATGCACAATACATTCTGTTTTACCACTACCTTTGCCAGAAAATTGCAAAAGAAGGGAGAATTTTTTTTTTTTTTTTTAGCTTAAGCTTATTACGGTTTGTTTTCTGGTAAATGTATATTTGACGTGCCTCAGGCCCCCACAAGCCTACCTTTTTTAGTCGACCTTTTCGTGAGTCGGGAGATTCCAAGCAGAAGTCCTCGAATGTTTTTTTGCATTTCGGCGTAATTGTACTGATACCAGATTGTATTGTTATTTCTTGCGAGCCGGCACCTGTAAATAAAACACATGCCTAATTATATTCTCAGGTGCTAGTGGTTAAGTGGGATTATATTTGAAAAAGCTTCATCCCATACTGATATGAATAGATTAACCTCTTAGGGGACCGGGAGACAGAGAGCAGCTTTGTACCGCTTTATTCCCATGTCTCGAAATCTTCACTTAAAAATAAGCATTTCTTTTAAATTGCTAAAAATATATACAACCCTTGCGGTCAATTTATTTGTCGCTCTACTTTATGCAGGGTAATGGTGGCCAAGAATTGGGGTGTCTGTGTGTTTATACAGTCCTCAACTTTGTCTGTCTCAACGGGTGACTCGTCTCCCAGCTGTAGGTGAGAGATTTAGCCAGGGCCGTACAATCGCTAGCCTGGGGTCTTTAACGTGCACCACGCAGTAGTGATACACAACCGCACTTCGGTACGATGCTCATCCAGATCGAAATGGGCAAGGCCCCTTGCAACAGTAGCCAAGTGTGTTAGCGCACCACAGATTGGAGCACGTGGAGCGCTGCTGAACCCAGGGATCCCAAGGTTCAATCAAGTTCAATATTCACCCCTGCCTATTTTCATCTGGGTAAGCATCGCATCGGCGTGCGGGCATATAGCACCACAGCCTGATGTACGTTAAAGAGTCCAGGCTATCATTCGTACTGCAATGACAAAATCTCTCATCCAATTTGGTTGGGGGTTCTGGCGCCATCTCTCAATAAGCGTAGCAAGCGACCACGGAATCCTGACAGGTTGGTTGGTCTCCTTTTTCAGAAGAAGAGATCTGCGCCTGAAATATCACGGTATAAAATACACCACAGTGCACACTCGGGGAACGTTCGAGCTTTCTATTTGACAGTGACGATTTTTCTGACTCGTTTTATAGTACTATCCACTCATTGTAGTCACCCTATATAAACAATATCGAATCAACAAATAAAACAAAGTCGGGAACTAACCGCGTATGCATAACCTCTGAAGGGTCGGCTTCTCAGCTAAGAAAAAGAGAAAACTTTCTACTCACCCCTGAGGGTGATTTGCAGACAAACAATAAACAACACAAAATTTGCCACCATCATATTCTTCTGATGATTGAGATGGGACATAGCGCGTTTGGCGGCGTACTGCGCACCTGAAAAATACCCCAAAAACGCATAAATTAAGTTAGCCTTCGCACACGAGATTCAATGCCGCATTAGTTAACGTTTCACAACTAAAACACACGGCATGTGGTCCTTTTATGCACGCTTCTTTGCATTCTCGTCTACCTAAGTTATTTTTGCATAAGCACACCACTAAGCTTTTGGCTGGTTTGGAGTCAGTTCAGCCAGTTCTAGTGACAACAATGGTAAACTAAAGTTGCCCCATAAAATAACTTGGAGCTTTGTCCCGTCTCAGTTGACACTATTTATCTAGCCTTACGTCAAAATTTAGCGCCGCGAATACCGGCTAATGAGTGGACTGCGAACCCGTGCTCTCATGTGCCTTGCTTCTTTTTTTCCTCGTTTAAGACATCAGTTATTATTTGTTTCAAAACAATAAAAACATCTTAATTTATGTTGTTAGAGGTCAATAAAGAATGATCGGTGCTAGAATACAGTGATCAGTAGCAGACGTTAAAACGTCGGTTTAAGAGAAGTTGTTTTTATAAGACAGCTTGTCACTGCGAATATGGATTGGTTCACCGATAGTGGATAGGCTAAAAACAAACTCCGTAGATAAATGCACCCAAGATGATGGTGCGGTGCCAGAGAAAGGTGGTTTCGGTACCTTGTAAGTTGTAACCTATCGAGCCAAGTCTAGGGCTCCCGAAAAATAATTTTTTCGCCCCTTGCGGCTTATCTTTCAATCCGAAGTTCATACGAAGAAGCTTTTTCTTTCCCCCTTCTTTAAAGCACCTTCTATTTCTCTTAGTTCTCTACCAAAAAATCCTAAACAAAGCCTTCGACAGGGGACACAAGTTCCTCCCAATGTTGTGGAATGTAATTTTAGTAGAACCTAAGTCTATTAATTATTAGGATTGACCTCAAAATGAGCAAATATTCGTTCCCGCCCAACAAACTTCACAGGTATCAATCCAAATCTGATGCTCGTTTATTTGCCAAATCATTATTCACTGGGCCGAAACATGAGTCATCACAAAGAAGATCTGAGGCATTGGCAGCTCCCAAGTACCTTTCTAGCGCGGATTTCCGATGTATAGGAGCAAATAAGTTATGGCGCCGCACGCAATTAAGCCGTATCCTGAGCAGGAGTGTTCCTCTCTGTCTGTCTGATGGCTTTTACGAACCGGGTGCCTGTCGGCTAGATAATAATTCTACAGGGCTGTTTGGCTGCAAGAGAGCCATGAATTTCGAGTGGGTGAGACATATGCGAATGTTCTACACTGGCCTGCCCACTAGGGTGGACGGGCTGCGCTGTTGAGTATAGTATAGTAGGGGCTTAATTACAAGTGCAGCCGCTTCTATAGTTAAAAAATTAAGACACGTGGAAAGAGTGAGAGGGAGAAAGGGAAGCGTCGAATTAGAGCGCAGCTCTTGAGGAGGAGTAGGGAAAGGTACTGAGGGGAGGGTATACCCTTCCTCCCTCCTCCTCACCTCCTCATTCTGCTTGCTAGTCCTCCCTCCGAGCGGCGTCGGCGTAACCGTGAGGTCACGTGACCTCACGGGAGTGACGTGACTTCACGGGGGTCACGTGACCTCACGGGGGTGACGTGACTTCACGGGGGTCGCGTGACCTCATGGGGTCACGTGACGTCACCGGGGTCACGTGACTCCGGTGATCCCCCTCAGGGGGTTCGTTATCCCCCTGAGACCCCCCTCAGAACCCCCCAGGGCGGTCCTGAGGGGGTCCGTGACCTCCCTCAGAGGGGCCACGTGACCCCCTCACCCCCTGAGGGGGGTCACGTGACCCCCGTGACGTCACGTGACCCCGCGCGGACGTTTCGGCACGGTGCCCAAACGTCACCATGCAGAAACGTCGCCGCGGTTACGCCGACGGCGACGGCGACGCCGCTCAAGCCGGAAACGAACGCCTAAGGCCTCATTCACACAGCCGGCGCCTCTCCCATCCCGTCACCGTCACGGGAGCACGCCGGGGCGGGGACGCGACGGCAGGGTGTCCGGACAGGCCGCGCAGGCAAAGCGACGGAGGCCGCGACGGCAGGATTGGATTGGATCGGATTGCTTATTTATTCAACTTAAATTACAAAATAAAGAGATAATTGTGCCTGAACATTAGTGCGCACGTTTCTTTTTTTTTTTGTAAATTAAGGATTTGCGTCTACTATTAGCAATTCCCGCCGAAAAGGAACAAGAAAAACAACACAACAAGCGTTGGCTCACTGTTAGCAACCGAACGATGAAAAATCTTCCAAACTTAGCGGAACTTTTCTATTTTGTGATTGGTTGGTTTTCGATGGGGGCGGGACTCCGTCATCTGCCGGGTCGCCGGGACGCCGGTGCCGTAGAGCAGCTCCCTACGTCGCCCGGCACCCGGCGGGGCACAGCTTTCCGGCGAAAACCGGGCCGAAAATCCTTTCCCTTGACGGAAACGCCCCTCGCGACGGTGACGGGATGGGAGAAACGACGGCTGTGTGAATGAGGCCTAAGAGCTGCGCCTTAAAAATAACGAGACAGCACCATGCATGATCTTAACCAGAAACGTTTGCTTTTGTAACTGGGAACTTCTGATTTTGGTGATAGTGAACGGTGGTGAGCAGAGTTATATTTCCATTCAATTTGGGGAGCAAAACCTATCCCCAACAACCCTCTACCAATACCTTCCACGATACAGAGAGTAACCATAGTTTGATTCAGTTTGAAAAGCTTGGTTTTCTTACGAATGTCTCCTAGGCTGTAAGGTCCCCAGAGTTCAACCGCTGGAAGCAGTGTGCTTAGTGCCCCCTTTTTTATATCATGGTAGGTACTCGCCAAACGACCCTCAGTGTTGCCATGGCATAAGCGAATAAAGCCTTTTAACGTGACGTGACGCAATTCACGATGCTCCACGTCACGGTGCCGAGCTGTTATTGGAGGGTTGCTTCGAAGGGTACGAGGTGGCGATGAATACTCTTGTGAAACCTGTTTTACAACGCTAGCCGTCTTTATTCTAAGCGATGAGAACGTCAGATGTTTTAGTTCTGTGTATTCGTCAAAATTTTTCCAAATGGCTATACAATCGTTTTTTTTTTTTTTAGGGGCGAAGCTCGCCATGTCCGTATGTCCGTCCGCCGTAGGCCCGGCGTCGGGTGCTCGTGCTTCTGCTCGTGAGATCACGTGCTCACGAGCACGTGAGCACATGCTCACGTGCTCGTGTAGGGCAAAAATAAAATTGAAAAAAGATGAAAAAAAAAATTATGAAAAAAGAAAAAGAAAAAAAAAAGAGTAGGGGGTTCTGAGATGCCATCCCATCTGTCTGCTTAAAAAAAGAAAAAAGAAGAAAACCACACATTCTCCTACTGACATGAATGAAAAGGCTCGGCATGCTGCGGCTCGGCGTCTACGCAGACAAGCACCACCAGAGCTTCGCCCCAAGCAACATCATTCACCACGTGGAGATGCGGTCTTTTTAAACAAAATGTGAGTAGCTCGGCAACTGCCGCAGCGGTAACAGATGTATCCTCTTCATGAGGACGTGAAAGTGAAATCCAACTACCGCCATGACGTATCCTTTCAGGAAATGTGGAAATATTTAGAGGTATAAATACACAGCGATTTTTGTTACTTTTTGAGTGATATTTGGTTTAAGGAATTTGGCGCTATGCCAATATTTTACCGCAGTATATTCGAACACACGTTTAAGAATGACCAAACATTCGTACTATATGAATATATTTACAAATAATTAAGAATTTCTACTTTATAAGTGATTCGAGGGTACAAAGACCTACAGGAAAATTTATTTTATTTAACACTTTCGCGTGTCCCGCATACTATACCCCATTGCCAATACCAGAGTGGTTTGATCATAAAAGATGAGAACAGCAACACAGACTGGTTCTTTTATCCATAATTTTTACTTATCCATTATTAAGAAATTCAAGCTTTCCAAGCAAGCAATCTAACAAAACTATAGTGCTGTATACATAAGGTTTAGTGCTGTGCTGGAAAAAGATATCGAAGCACGTGAAATCCGTGTCAACATTCGTATACGTGCCTGACACTCACTAAATCTGTTCAATTTCTCCGATCGGCCTTCGTGTCCGTCGACGATGATTTAAGACAAGTATATACGAAAACAGACCAATCAGCACACATTGAAAAAAATTATTGTTTTTTTTATTAGTTTGTGACTTCTGCCTTACGTTTTCGCTGCAGTAATTTATGAGATATATTATTTCCAAGTTGTTGTTGTTTTTTGTTGTTTTTTACAAAACATATTTTGGTTATTTATTACCCCCCTTCTTATCCTTTACATTTCTAGTTCCACAACCCTGAAAACCTCATATTTCAGCATTTTTCAATCTCACGTTGCATATTGCGCTACGTCTCGGGGATTCACCTTCTAAACATATATTGAGTCTGTCATAGAGCTAGAAAAGTGAGCTTGGAGGATTAAGAATTTTAAATTCCCTGGTGCGCATTGAGAGCCTTCTTGAATATAAGAAACTGCCCGTTATAAAGGTCCCATCGCGCGTGTGCTAATTCACACGCAGCTATGGTTATCTTCCTTCTACTGTACTTTTGTACTTAGTTCATCAAAGACTAGCTCCTGATCATCTTCACAAGGTAAACGTTTGATCCCGATATCAAATAATTATTATAGCCATAGAACAATAAAGAGACTGTAGTTAGAGCATAAATTGTGTTCCACCAATAATTACACATCCTTCGAAAAAGGAATTGCACAATGCATTTTTAGTGTGGGAACTAATCCAAGTAAGGGGCGTGATTCTTATTTCACATACGTATGTGATATTATTAACTTGACCATATGGTATGTGAAAATGATTATTTCAAATTGAAATTTTATTCTTACATGTCGCCGTTTGAGTCCTGGACGCCTTAGAAGACAATATATATTCACCCGTGCGGTGACGTCGCAGCAGCGATTTCAAGGCACCAGTAACAAACTCGTGTTGGTTTACTTCATCGAAATTGTTTCTTCCAGGGCTTTTGCTGCCTAAAATATTGCGCATTTCTCATTTCTGCTCTTCTTGTCTGTGCTCCAGTTTAAGGTATTACTAATAACTAAACGTAGTGTATTTTTTTATATAGATGTGTTTGAAGTAGACTAATTTTCACATTTCCATTATCTGGATGAACTGAGTTGTTAGAACTAACATTTCCAAACGCTTTCCTTGTGTATGTGATCTGGAGATCAGATCTCGCGGTTGCATGCAATAGCGCAACAAAGTTACATCTATAATTGTTGCAAAGAAATATAAAGACACCTTTACTTATTGTAAGGTAGTGTCGTGTTGAGGTCAGTGTTGTGTCGGGTCGGGTCAGTGTAACGCTCTTCTCTTTCATTCATTACTGCTAGTCTAATCCTCAAAAAATAAAAATAAAGCTTGGGCTTTTAGAAAACGCTCTTTTCAGTTCATTTCCTGCTATGCTGCTGAAAGATAACGCGCCCAGGGTTTTTGAAGGTGCGACAGAAACAGTTCACAGCTGCAGAGAGTGGTTGTTCATTACGGCCCCAGGGCAGTGAACGGAGGAACACCTCGCTCGGCTGCTATTCAGCACGGCCGATGGCCAAAATGGGCAACTTTGGGAAATCCTGACCACTGAAAGACTAAGACGCGAGCTATGCGTCAGAGTTTGGCAGGGCACCCGGACGTTCGAGCTCGAAATCGGGTTCAATGATTGCCGCCGCGGGGCGTCTCAAAATTGCAAACATCCCGCATAAGGTGGAGCCACCTGGCGCACCTAACTCCATTGCCCAGAGGGTACAGGCTGCCATGTTTGGGCCAGACTTGTACCGTACGCATTACAAGTAATCAAATTACTTGTAATCGATTACTTTTTGGAGTAATTTTGTAATCAGTTGATTACTTTTATTAGGCAGTAATCACAAGAGTAATCTGATTACTTTTTGAAGTAATAAAATTACTTGTAACCGTTACTATTTTTCCACGGGCCCCCCCCCCCCCCCTTTGGCACACGCCTTTTTTTTCTGAAATGACAAAAATAAAATTTGCTTTTTTTCGATCGGAAAAAAGAAAGATTTTTGCGGAGCTGTAGGAATCCAGGTCAATTCCTTTTTATGTACAGTTTCTGTGGAATGTCCGTTTTTTTTGTTTTTTTTTTCGAGCTGGGACTGGGAGTGGGAAGCCCCAGGAAAGCCACAGTGCGTGACAAAGGCCATTCAGGGCGAAGTTTGAGGGATCAGAATGTAGCTTTGTAAGTCCTTCGTTCAAACTAGCCTCCTCACGCACACGCGCACACAAGTAAAAAAAAAAACAAAAAAACATCCTGCTTAGGGTACCTACTCGCAGCCCGTAGGAGAACCAGAACCGAAGAATGCCTAAAGCGATGCAAAATATAACAAAGCCAGTTGAAATATTTCCCCATTTCCCCTACGTGGTCTTTGTGACAAGCAATGCTTCGAGTTGAGAAGTGGTCGGGGCGATCTCTTCCGCTAATGGATACTACACATGATCCGTTTCAAACCCTGGAGCTGCTGCTCTTTTGTATAACATGCGTGCTCATCCACATGTGAAGAATAAAATGAGCGACGCAAACTTATAATTTTTAATGTGCACCAAACCTGAGCGCACTGAACGTAGTAACTTAATGAAACTTTTCTTTTCTCGAATTTCGCTTTATTTTAGAAGTTATAGGCAAATTAAAATTACAAAAACAAGCAAAAATTAACCTCCTTCGTGACGTCCTTGGTTGCTTGAGTGGCCGTGAACTAGACGAGGGGTAGTGAGCTGAGCGAGCGCTCACGGCTGCCGCACTCCGTGTCGGCGGCGCGAGAGGGCGCCACTAAAGCGTATTGTGTATAGGCTGTATGTAGCGGGCCGCTAGAGCGGCTTTCATTGCATTTGCTGCACGATTAACACTAATTCGGCATGACACTTCATTGGCCACAAACGACAGCAAACACGGGGTAAAGATCAATTCAGAATGGGAGCCACTTCGCCCTGCCATACCGCGAAACAGCCACACCGCTAGACAAAGCTGCTCGCCAAAGGCCTTGGGAACGTTCAAAGCCGGTCGGATCCTCCAGTAACCTACGACCGCAGCGCTGCCGCGTACATCCGGGACCTTTCCGTGTCGGCGCCTGATCCCACTACTAGTTTCTAGTATGCGCCGCCCTTTCAACCGCTTGGTGGCGGGTATGTCGACGGGTCATTTCTTGTTTCCGTACTTTATAAACTGCATTTGTATCTCTTCTGATCTAAAATACTGAACAAAAACTACTTTCATAAATAATTGAAACGGTTTGCGCCTGTTATATTTTGTATTTCGACTAAAAAGAAGCTTTTAGCGGCTCTGACCAGTAGTAAGCCCAGGACCTAAGACGTCACATTTTGCGCGCTTTCGGTACCGCGGGTCGCCCCTGTCGGTGGAGGAGGTTTCCGCGTCGTCCGGTTAAAATATGACGCACTGATATTTAGTTACTCTCTCCGTACCCGCTGGCTTGCCCGAACCCCAAGAGACGTGGAAACCGCAAAAAGGGTAGACGCTTAAATATGATTGCAGGGCCCCTTTAACAAGATCTAGAACCCCCTCCGCTCCCCCCCCCCCCCCCCACACACACACACACATACACACACTGGCGAACGCCCAAATCATTAAACTTCTTCAAACGAATTCTATATATGCTTGTGTCCGCATTGTGAAGGTGCAACGACCACGAAGAGGGAACAAGTTTTTCTTCTTCAATACTTGTGCAAATGTGAAATATAGGTTGGAAGTAGTTTATTGTTATGAGCGCTAAAGATGTGTCTTCACACAATAAAGTAATCGGAAAAGTAACGGTTACTTCTTTAAGTAATGTCCAATTACTTTTGCCGTCGAGTAATCAAGTAATCTAATCGAATACTTTTTAGCCAAGAGTAATAGTAATTGTAATCGATTACTTTTTTTTAGTAACGTGTACAAGACTGGTTTGGGCCGACCTACTAGCGCTCCCGGAAGAAAGGCTGTTTTCCCCTGGTGAAGTTGGAAGGGCAGCGGCTCCGCGCTGATCGCGAGGCTTTGTCCTAGATTAAAGCCATTGACAAGAAACGACCAGTGGAATGAACCTGTTGCGAAAGCCGTTGATAAAATTTACGTTTAACGTTCCTTACAAGTACCACCAACCATTGTTGTGGGAACGCGCAAGACACTTTCCACGATAGCGAGTGCTGAGCCGTCATTCGCTTCCAAGGGCCGCTCATTTCAGTACCTCGCCGCCATTTGCTTCCAAGGGCCACCCGGGGTGCGGGCCTCGTACATGGCCGAATTTGACCTACTTGCAAAACGAACACAAACACATCAAGAGGTTTTGCTTCTTTTTTGCCTTTGTGAAGTAACAAGCACCGTCTGGGAGATTGTATGAGAACTCCAAACGAAGTGCAGCCTAACATGTCCCCGCTTAGTCTCCGTCCCTCAACACGAACTGGCGTGCCGTTGTATTGGTTTCAATTCTTTTTATGTCATACCACTGATCAAAAGAATAATCGTCAAAAAAAGGCGAAGTGCGCGCAAACGTTGGGGATGACGATGTTGGTCGTGCCCTCCGTTAACAGCGACCGCGGGATGCATGCGAGTCCAGGGGAGAGGATGTAGGCATGCAAGAAAGCTTATTGGAAAAAGGTACATTCGCCAAAGACAACAGGAGACTGGCCATACTCCATGCTAGTTTGAAAACCTTGCTCTACTTACGAATGATTTCCGTGGAGCTGAATCGCCGAATTAAGTGCGGTCTTTCTGAGATTCGTGCCTCCCTTTTATAACGCTCTACGTTCTCGTCAAACAAGTCTCAATATTTTCAGAACTATCCCTTTAGCCCGTTGCGTTTCTTCTTTTTTTTTTAAGTCGGTCGTTTACAGGCGATGACGTCGCGGCGTCAAGCTCGCATGGGTGGGTGGCCACGCGAGGGCGCATGAGGACGATTAACTCTGTCGTGAACTCTGTTTCACAACAATAGTCATGTTCATTTTTTTTACGATGTGTACGTCCGTATTCGTGCGTTTAGTCGTCTCTTTTTTTTTCCCCCTAACTATTAAGTGATGAAAATAAAGTTGTTCTTTGATTTTATACGAAGTCTTAGTATATACTCAACTTTCGCCGCTATGGTAATAGCTTCGTGAGGTTGTGAAGATAATATCATTGTCACAAAAGCACTCCAGCTGCTCTCGCCATTACGCGAAGAAAAGAAAAAGAACAAGTGGAAACGTTGACTCTCGTGTACTTTGAGGACCTTCGATTGCAAGACCGGAAAGCCGTTCAGCGTGCTTGCATATAATCTAAATAAGCGCAAACCCTTTTTAAGAGGTGTACGTATTTTTTTCTTTTAATGCGAAACCATTAACTGTCTTATGGAGCGACCTGACGTCAATAGTTTGAAGCGCGAAAACGGCTCCTTGTTTCCGCGATCGCCTTCAGTTCCATTGGCTGGCACGCGTCGACGGGGCTCCCATTGGCCGCTGCGCCATGGGCTCCGAGATCCCGAAGCGCGCGCGCGATAGTACGCAGCAGACGACAAAGGGGAGCGAACGAGCAGACGACAAACGGAGCGGACGAGCAGACGACAAAGGGAGCGGACGAGCGGCTTGCATGCTTTCGCATTCACAACTCATAAGAAATGCTTAGGTGTACCTCGAGCTTTTTTTTTTTTTTAACGTTTCAACATAAAGGACATGTTTTTGTGTGTTCTTGCAATTAGTATTAGATTAGAAAACTCCCTCCTCGGTACTTTGCAAATATCTTGCTGCAGTCGAATATACGTTTACAAAACAAACAAGTAGAAAAATAAATTGAGAAGATAAAAAATATGGCTTGTTTGCGGATGGCAAGAACAATTAATGTGGTTTCAGAAAGATAGGTATAACATCGTCGTTCTTCAGGTCAACCGTCTGAGTGAAATAGGAAAGTGCGCGATCGACGGTGTCAATCAAGTTCTATTAAACAGCTATGTATGTAAATAAAAAAGATGACTATTGCCTAGGTATTTACAGATGTACAGTTAGAGATGTTTTTAAAGTCTCACGTCCCTCGTCAGTCTGATGATATCAAGTGCAGGCCAGGTGATGTGCGTCACAAGTGACCTTTGAGACTGGATAATCATTTCTCGACGGAGCCAGTCGCTTAGTACCTGCAGGGGTCGCTGCCGAAGTATATCTTCCAGCTGGAGGTGGTCCAGGTTACGACCATATCTCATACGCTGGGCGCCAGTGGTCGTCGCCTTGGTACCCTAGATCACTGCAAAGGGCTGCGGCTCCAAACCACGGTCGAATCGGCTTGCATCTGCGGGCCACGGTCGAGGCATGCCGTCCTTTCATGGCACCACCGAATCTGTCTGCATCTGCGGTTCACGGCCGAGGTATGCACCTCCTTCGGGGCACCGTCGAATCCGTTCAATACGGGGAACAAGTGTTCTCAAATGCGTCTTTGGCACATCGGAAGTCAAAGAAGGGCGCGCCAATCAAAGGGCAACATCGAGAACGCGTATATAACGCACGATGATGAGGCAGCCAGGCTCACGCCACCATTGGTCCAGGTCGGGGGAAACAAACGCACGTGGGCAGATTTGGGGGGTAAACAAACGCACGAGATGCCCAAGGAGCAGGCCGACTTGCACGCCGTATATGTCCGCTGTCCAAACCCGCTCTTCTCGAGCCTCCTTTTTCTTCCTCTTTTCTTTCTACCGCATAACACGACACCCCTTTCCTTTTTCTTTCTTTTCTTCTCTCTTTGACCGCGTAACGTGACAAATGTGCGCGCTTTTGGTGTCTCGCATACCCGACCACAGTGGCAATACCACGGTGGTTCCACCATAGAAATTTAAATCCGTAAAACTGAAGGAAGCAATACACTGGTCAAATGGGTCCCGGCTATCCCTTCTACTTCTTTAAAATAATGGCATTCAAATTTTCTAAGTAAGCGCTCAGACAAAATATATACTATATTCGATTAAACAAGAAAGCATGAAAGTTGTTAAAAATATTACTCACGTGTTAAGGAGACTGACACAGAGGTGGAACCAGGAGGCTTAAATGTTTTTGCCTTGGCGAGTCGTTTAACTTCGTCTTCTTTAACTGGGGCACAATAACGTCAGCAAAAAAAACTCATAAGAAAAGCCTATGAAGCGAAACATAAATATAAACTTAATCAATATTTCGCTAAAAGATCTGACACTAGACAATTATAAAGACAGTGGATTTTATTATTGAAATAAATTTAGATAATTGAACAATTTGTTTGGTCAAACCAGTTTTGGGTATTTGGTTAGTATAATCCCAACATTGACTGGATCATGATGTGTTCAATAGTTAAAAACTCTAAATTTAATTATAGTTATATTTATATTTATATTTAAAAGTAAATTGAATAGAATATTGAGTATTTGATTATAGAGAGTATATTGAGCATTTGAAGACACTCCACTCGCGCCTTCAAATGCCGTCCGAAAGTGTTAAGCACAAGTAACGCTTATTCTGACATGTGTTCTATCAACCGTTCGCCGACATTTTCTTTTTAACATAAATCGCGAGCGAGACAAACGCTACAGGAGTGAGCAGCATGCTTTATATGTATGTGTATGCCTCCGCGATGCAGGAGCGCGATTTCTCAAGTTTTTCGAAGTGGCACTCTCTCGAATGTTGCCATTATGATTTAAAATAAATTTTAGTTTAAATCTCTCGTTTTTCAGTGGTGGCAGCAACCTCTAAAAAAAATTCTAAGGCACGTGTATTAAACCTAAATTATCGTGAGGCAATAGAGTACTAGCCAGACATGTTAACCATTACGTTATTGAAGCGAGTCAGGGATGTCATTTTTTAGTTTTCAAATATTATTTCTTTTGAAGAAAGTTTTATGGAATCTGAGTATCCACATATAATTAGCACATTTAACACACAAAAAAGTACAGCGAAAGTAGGCATACTAATTTCGGCCACAAAGTGACAAAAGGAAGACATTCTTCACTAAAGGACACCATTTGCTCGGTAGGACGGCTCTCCAATGCGTGCGTAAAGTAGCGTCGGACGGCGCTTAGAAGCTCCGCAAAAACGCCGTCGGACGGCACCCTAGACACTGCAAATTTCATTTTTCTAAACTCTAGACTAAGCATTTAACTATGAAGGTAAATTACCGGGCCAGGCATTTGATCTTTGTTCGAGGTAAAGTACTAAAGTACTAGCGTGGACATGAAAGAAGCCTGTGCGCAGCCACGCTTAACCTCGCGCATCTGCGTACCCTACATCAAAGGAACAAGCGAGGCGCTTGCACGCGTGCTAGCCAAAGAAGGAATCAGCGTGGCTCACAAGCCGATGTCCACGCTTGGGTTACTCATGCCCCGCCCAAAAGATCGCCCTCCGAAAGAAAAAACGCAGAACGTGGTTTATAAGATCCCTTGTGTAGATTGTCCAGCCACTTACATCGGCGAGACAAAGACCTTCAACGAAAGAATACGCCAACACAAAAACGACGTTCGCAAGCTCGACCACGAGCGCAGCGCAGTAGCTGAGCACTGCGAAGTCAAAGACCACCGGATTGATTTCGAGAACACCAGCATTATCGACGCAGAGACTAACAACCGACATAGGTTTTTCATCGAGTCCTGGCATATTCAAACGACGCCAGGCAACATAAATAGGTGCCTTGGTGCTTTACCAACAGTGTATGTGAACGGGCTTCGCCATATTCATGAAAGAAGAAGATCGAGAAATGCGCCACATCCCTGAGAGAAGAAAAAGAAGAGCGAAAAACGCCGCTCCTCAACGGCCACAGTCGCCCCTGACGAAGAACCAAGTCGGTTCGAAACGTAGGGCTCCTACATGTTTAGGGATTGGTTGGTTGCCATATTTTAATTATCACCTAGAGTGTAACAGTTTTATGTGCCGTTCACAACACGGTTTCCGTAAGGGTCTATCTTGTGAAACACAACTAGCCGGATTCCTTCACGACCTACATGTTAATTTCGACAATTTTTCTTGATTTCGAAAAAGCATTCGACGAAGTCGTGCATCGCCGACTAATGTCTAAACTTGCCCCGCTTAATTTAGACACCGTTGGTGTTATCCTGGATTAACAACTTTCTTTCCAGCAGATATCAGTTCGTAATTGTAAATAGCACCCCTTCTAACACCAGCCCCGTTCTTTCTGGAGTCCCCATAGCACAGTGCTTGGCCCTCTTCGCTTTTTAATATACATAAATGATTTGCCGCTCTGCATATCTAATAACATCCGCCTCTTTGCCGATGGTTGCTTCTTATATTCCAAAATTAACAGTGATGACGACCAAGTAAAATTGCAGTCAGACTTTTCAGCTATATAAAATTGGTGTAGTAAATGGCTAATGTCCTTAAATGTTTCAAAATGTAAATTTGTCTCCTTACACACACGCACCAATCCATTTACTTATAATTACTCCATCGGTCGTTCTGTCTTACAAGCAACTAATACTTACAAATACCTCGGCGTACACTTCAGTAAAGACCTTTCATGGTCCGTCCGCATAAACAGTATAATTCCTACTGCAAGTAAATGCTTTGGTTATCTGTAAAGTACCTTAAAATTCGCTCACCTTCACTTGGAACCTACTGGCCTACTCAACACTTATCCGCCCCAAACTAGAATATGCCGCAGCGCAGACAAGCTGGCAGTCACCGCCGGGTTTTTTGTCAAAACGATTCCTTTCGCTTTCGGCAAAGTCACGCGCATAGCTGGCCCGGAGCCACAGAGGAGGAGGCGCCGCGTAACACCTGGTAGATAACAAAGCCGTAGTGCTGAATGAGATTGCTTAATCAGAGAAGGAAAACGCTTGACACAGATTAGAAACGAGTGCTGTGTCAGCGCTCGGCTTCGAGTCAAGCTTGAGCCGAGCGTTGACGCAATCGTTGTGTCCAATCTGTGACCAGCGTTGGCCTTCTCTGATGCCGCCATCTCATTCAGCACTACGGCTTTGTTATCTAGCAGGTGTTTCGCCGCGGCGCGATGGAGTGCGGGCGTGCTCAGCTGTCGCCCTGTTCTCGTCGGTTGTTTTTCGTTCTGGGTTTTCGTAGTAGCGGAGCGTGGGCTGTTATGTGTGAGTGTAGTTAAAACGATGAATGCGGTTCTTATCCCGAGCGGTATGGGTGTGTTTTTTTTTCCCCGAGTGATATGGATGACCGTATCCAAGGGCGTCGACGTACCCTGACAGACAGAGTACGAAAAAGGGGTGAAACAAATTACAGGAAGATCCATTGGTGGATTCTTGAGGAATCCGTTAGCATGACTCTTGGGAAACGCCACACACGTCCCCCTTTAAAATACGCTAACACTGACCCCGCAACGAGGTCAAAAAGAGGCAGCAAAATATAGAGGAAGCAAAAGAGAAAGCCAAAAGAAAAAAGTGAAGGAATCAGCGTTAGCTTTTCCCAAAGGGGTGCGTGTGTGGCGTTTCCGAGGGTCATGCTAACGCATTCCCGAAAAATCCACCAATGGAACTTCCTGCAATTTTTTTCCAGTTTCGCTGGGGAAAAAATATGACAATTTATTTTTTCTAAAGCCATCAGCTTCGACAAACTTTAGAAGCGTACAAATCTGGGCTAGTTGGTGTTGCATCAGAGCGAGAAAAACAGCGAAAGAAACCGGCTGACCAGTAGAAGATACAGACAGACAAGGCGCTGTCTTACAACTGAAATTGAATAGAAAAAAACATGAAGGTGATGCAACACCTGAACAATCAACTGCCGCCTTCTTAATGATGTGGCTGACCTTGTGTAAATAGGGTACCACTACCGGTCGCACTCTCGGCTTGCATTCTCTGGGGCCGCAGCAGTCTCCCGAAGCCTTTTCAGCAGTGATTCGCCCACTCTTGCCAGGAGTGCTGGTGGATGGCACCCTTCTCCAGCTTCTTCACCTGGGACGTAAAAGTAATGGTGCCCTACGTAAAAGTATAGTGGTACCCAGTGTTGGTGCCCTATGCACATAGGGTCAGCCACAGGATTAAGACGGCGGCGGAGAGACACCAAGTCCCGGTTTTTTCTAGGTTCTTAAGAAACTGGAGATGTTCTGTGGTAAAATTGATAGGAGAGCAGCACACGCAGCGCGATGCAAACAGAAGCATAAAATGCCGTTTGTAGTGTGCGAAGTGGGCATTGAATACCGCCATCGTGGGGTAAACAGTACTTTCGACATTCTGGTAGATGCGTGAATGATCGACTAAGGGAGCGTGCATTATCTGTGATATCTTCCTTGCCTGTCATTTGACGATTCATTGTGACAGGTGTGGGTGCGCCCCTAAGTTTGAAGAAGCAACAATAATGATGTGACACAACAAAAGGACGAGGTTGATAACGTAGGCATTTTACATATGACGATGTCGGGAGGGCACGTGTGTCAGCTCGTGCTCCATTTGTGGCCCTGTATCAGAAAGAGATAAAGTATCTCGGCCAATGGGAGCCTCCTTACAAAAACAAAATGAAAGGAGTTTCAATTGAGTGTAAAGGATTCACTCAATACACCGCTTTGACTCTCAATTGAAACTCAATGTGTTTTTTTTTTCTTTTAAACCCTATTGAACCTTCACAGTGTATTGGCCATTGCGTTTAATTGAATTTTTAATAATTGCATTTTAATTAATTTTTGCCAATAGTGCTTCAACTGAATTTTCGCAATCGAGTTTCAGTATAACTTTTGCACTTGTGTTTCATTTGGATTTTTTGCAACTGCGTTTAAGAAAGACCCTGCGACATGTGGTGAATTTTTATCGTATAATTCCTTAATGCATGGAGCATGGAGGAAACGAAGCTCCTTAAGGAAACGAACAAAAACATCATAAAGCACTAACAACACACTAATCACACTCCCGTTGACTACTCCATCGCCTTATATACCATACATATTAAAGGTATTCATTTGGCCGGTGACCACCTTAGCATTTATTAAGGTTCCCAGTATCTATCCCCTCCTCTGAAGTCTGACAAAAGATAAACAGTGTTTCGACGTCATTACATCCTATTTCTTAGTAAAAAAAAAAAAAGACATTAGTACAAGGAATAATCATTCGGTGCAGTCCCTAAATTCACACTCGTATGAATATCTAATGAGTAAATTCAAATGAATGGATACTGAGTTCTAAATGAGCAAACTGAATTGCATTCTTGATGAGTAAATTCAAAGGAATGTATATTGTATTCTTAATGTACAAACTCAATTTCATTTTTAATTAGTAAATTCAAAACAATATATATAGAGTTCTTATCACCAAACTCAATTGCATTCCTAATGAGTACACTTAATAAAATCAATATTGAGTTTCTTATGACCGAACTCAGTTGCACTCCTAAGAAATAAAATCAAAATAATATATATATATATTGAGTTCTTAATGACCATACTCAATCGCGTTCCTAATGAGTAAACTCAATAAAATCGACATTGAGTTTCTTTTTCTTTTCATTTGCGCTTTGGGCGCGTCTTGTATCCAATTTTGTAAATACGGTATTGCTCAAAGTTTTTGTTGGAGGTATGAACTGTATCGTTTCGTTATATGTTGTTCCTCCCTTCCACGGCCCACGGGCCAGAAGTATGTATAAATAAATAAATTAATAAATGACCAAACTCAGTTGCATTCCTAATGAGTAAATTCAATAGAATCGATATTGAGTTTCTTATTTCAAACTCATTGAACGTTGAGTTTATATTGAGTTTTAATTGACTTATAGGAATACATTGGAAACTCAATCGAAGCCCATTGATTTTTTTTTTTTAAGGTTGTGGTGTGTGTTGACGTGAATGTCGTGGATTGTTCCGGCGTTTCGCGGCTTTCTTGTTGTTGTTGTTGTTGTCGTTGTTTTCTTTTCTCTATTAAATTCCAGTTGTAATTTAGCGCCTTGTTTTTCTGTGTCTTCTACTGGTCTGTCGTTTTTCATCTGTTTTTCTTATTCTTTAGACAAACATGTTTTTTTTTCCTTATTTGAAGGCGAATAACATGCGCATAACACAACAAAAACGTTCAAACGGAGCATGACAGTGTATCGGCAGCAGTGTTGCGGAGTTGCCACTCCGGATTTGGAATGATTCCGCAGTCTCGCGACCTCGGGATTGAATAGGAGTGGAATGGCGGCAGCGCTGAGAAGAATGGAATGCGAGTGGAGTTAGACGCCTCTTGCCCGCTATGAAGTGGGAATGGAATGGGCTTGGCTCGAATCCGAGCTCTTAAGGTGACTCACGAGTTCATTGTTTCACCGGTCCATGCTCCTTTGAGGATGAATGTGACGCGCCCTCACTAAAGCAACCAAAACTAAAAACGTGTATACGAAAAAGACGTCGTCCGCCGTGAGACGCGGCAAGGCCGCTGTTCTGACCGCGCGCGATTATCATCAGTACACTCTAAAAATGGGAGCCCTTACAAAAATGATTAATGATTTTTCAATTGAATTCTTAATGTATTCCATAGAGTCAATTTAAACTCAATAAAAGTCAACGTCTAATGAGTTTTATTATAAAAAGTTCATTATCGATTTCAATGAATTCACTCATTAGGAACGCAATTGAGTTTGGTCATAAGAAACTCAATATTGATTCTGTTGAATTTACTCATCAGGAATGCAAATGAGTTTGGTCGTTAAGAACTCAATATATTTTATTTTGAATTTGAACATCGTTGGGCTTGTAATTAAGCAATCTCATTCAGCACTACGGCTATGTTATCTAGGAGATTTTGCGCGGCGCCTCCTCCTCTTTGGCACCGCGCGGTGTCTCCGGCGGTGTCTGCCAGTTTGTCAGCGCCGGGGAGAGAAGGAGAGGTCGACGCGTGCTCAAGTCAGCGCTTCGGGCCAAGGGGAGCGTCGCACGCGACAGCTGACAAACGAAAAACACCGCCGGGTTTTCGACAAAACGAGCGTTTAAACGCTAACGTATTAAGAACAAATTTCCTCCCTGTCGCCACCGCAACGAAAGGAAATAGCTCCCGTTCCTTCATTTCGCCGATTCACATAGAGCGTAGCGCCGTCTGGTGGCGCTCGAACAAGGAAAAAAAATCTTCCTTCTCCATGTTCGCGGCGGCAGCAGCGGTCGAAGCGCAGCTGCTGCCGCGAACATGTCCAATGGCGGTCAAGGCAGGGACGTCAACTTGAGTGCTTGGTTGCTGTTTACATACTTAGAACTCTTAGAATGGTGCGTTGAATTTAGACCGCAACATTTAAAAGCTGTGTTCATTACTCTTGCACTGTGCACAGTCTATCATGTGCATTACAACAATAGAGAGTAAAACATATAAAATAGAGCAAAAAAGACAAGGACAAAAAGTATACAGGACAGGCGCTAGCGCCTGTCCTGTATACTTTTTGTCCTTGTCTTTTTAGCGCCTGTCCTGTATACTTTTTGTCCTTGTCTTTTTTGCTCTATTTTATATGTTTTACTAAGAACCAACTAGCCCAACAACGTACCTTACTAAACAATAGAGAGTTTTATCTAGGCCGCTCCGCTAGACGCTGGAGCGACCCCACTACTGCGCATGCGCGGTGCTAGCGAAGAAAAAGTGGGGCTGCTGAGGTACACCGGAGGTACGGTAGTTTAACAAAATAGCGAGGCGCGTTACGCTACGTATGCCTGGTGAGAACCACGCCGTATGTTGTGCCCGCTTCGAGATCGCGCTCGTCCGTGGTGGTAAACCTTGCTGCTACGAGAAGTACAGGTGGCGATTTAGTGCCACTTTCGTCGCGTTTGCTACATGACTATTGTCCGCTGCAACCCAAGAAGTATACACCTTTGCAAAAAGCGCTCCTGGGCCGCCGTCATGTTGCTGATGATCATGCCGCTGGCGCGGTTCTCGCGACCTCTATGTAGCTAGATGTTTTGCTACCATCTTGGACTGTGAGAACCAGCGCCTCTGTTCGTCACTGCCTCCGTTTTTCTGCTCTCCAAGCACTTCCCTCCCTTTCTTAGCCGCTTTTCGCTGTACTTCAACGTTTTGTTTGTTCAAGTTGGTTTATTTATTGTGTTGTTTGTTTGTGCTGTATGTATTTCGATTTACTTTTTACCCATTTTGCGTACGTTTTGTCCTAATTTCGTGTGATGGAGCCGGCGAGGCCGGGTACCTCGAGGGGCTCGGCGTGTTCGGCGTCTGCGTTGTCGAAACCACCCGTTACCATTGCTGGTGAGTAATGATTCAAAATCATTGGTACGTCGCCCGTTCCGTCGCGATGAGCAACGTTTTCTGAACCGAGAGACGCGAGAAGCTACAGCGAGCCAGCCGATCGTCGCCATCGCTCGGCCAGTCATACGGTTATGAATTTATCGGCGACCGTGAAGAGGCTTCTCGTAGCGTTTCGCCGACGGTGTCAATCAGTTCACCAAACGGCGTTTTATCGACAGACCACTTCGTCGACACGAGCCCGAGTTGTTTCATCGATGACAACGGAGCAGCGGGCGTTGCGACCGCAGGCGGTTGGCCGGCCGCTGGCGGCCGGCCAACGCCTTCCCCGATTGCTAGCCTAGCTTTGCCGAACCCTTGGCGGTTCCGAAAACGCCTGCAAAAACCTCGAGCCCGAGATTTCTCGGGCTCGAGCTTCCGGCTTGAGCGCGAGCATCCAAACAGACAGCGCGGTTTGTTTGTAAGCCTAGTGCAGCTGGCGAACGTCGATGTAACGTTCGCACCGGCGAAACGACGGGCTCACAGTTGGAATCCGGTAGAAACATATAACTGCTTATACCAGGCTGTTCGGCAACTGGTGTGAAGGCTGTTGCCGATCATTGTTCTTGCAACCATAATCCCTAGACTTGGCAGACACATCTGAGGCTGAAAGTCAGATGCCAGAATTGGGCGGGGTCGGACCCGTTAACCGCTTGTCAGCAGTCACCCTCCCCTTTGGAAAGCACTGAAAAAATGGACGATTGGGGCGATTAGGAGATGGTTACTTGTTACTAGGTCTTCGAAACCAAATACAAATCAGTTCATTGTTGCCATTTATTTTGCGACCGCCACTTTTAAGTACGCACGTTGTCCAGTGACTTGCTGTTGTAGTGATGCCATTCAGAATAAAAAGAACAATACCATGATTTCTCTATTTACATGATTTGCGATTAAGCAGACTGGGCAGGAAAACCTTTATGTGGCAATACATTTTCTCATTTCGAATCTGTTTTACGTGTATCAGATGCAAACAGTGCACCTGTTAGAAAAGTAATTAAAGCAATTATTGATCATTGTAACAGCACTAGTTCTGCTAAATACATGAAAAAGGTACCCTCATGCGTCGTTTGTACCTTCCATTTCAGAAGACCGCGTGTACCCCCACCCAGACGACATTACCAGCTGGTCCGAGGACATGCGTCTTTGGCCTTCTATCAGGATCCCAGACATTTTTTACTACCGGGTACACACAAAAGCCTGTGACTGCAAGATGTGAAAGCCTACCGGAGTCTGGAGTCTTTCAACTACCTGCAAAGTGGCTGGGTTGGAAACCTCTCTGTCCACCAGATCGACGAAGAATTCTCCTTCGTGAGAGGACAGATCACGCCTTCGCAGAGCGTGAACCAGGCCTTCCACACTGCTTGGGTCTGTGCCAAAGACTGTGGAGAGATTGTGACAGGTGGCTGTACCTGCATGGCAGGCCAAGCAAGAGTATGTGGCCATGTTGGAGCAATTCTATGGAAAGTGGACTTCGCAGGGACAAAGGGACTGACAGGCTTGGCTTGCACGGATGTTGCAGCGAAATGGAATCGGGGGACAAAGCACAACGTGGAGCCAGCTAGGCTCGCAGACATCACATTCCATCTGCAGAAGAGGACTGTGGACCCGGCACCAAACAAGCTGCGGCTTCAACCACTTCTGATGGCCATGGATGAAGCGCAGATAACAGACCTCCACAGGAACTCGCCATTCCAAGACCTTTTCAACATACCAGGTGAGCCTGGTTTTTTTAATGATTAGTGATAATTATGCTTACGAATTAATGCCTAGGGTCTTGAAAACCGCAGGTAAGGACTACACTGGTAAACAGATTACAACGACCAACTGGAATGTTCAGTAAACGAAACAAATTAGGGGTTACATGCCATCAGTAACCGATTCCTGAGAAAGAGATCAGTAGACAGTGTCCATCTTGTAAAATTAGAGCAAAGGCAAGGGAGGAAGAACGTAGAGACAGTGTCCATCTTTGGAGTTGTTTATTTATGCGTTATGATTTCATTATACAATGTTTCTATACTTTGTTTCATATAAAAAATACACAGTAAAGGTGTCCCTGCTGTACTAAAAAAAGCCCCATTCAATGTTGTGAGAACATGCTCATACCCTTTGCCATGTACCCTTCTTGAGGGGAAAAAAAAAGGAAACTCAAAAGTTATGCAATATGTAGCATCGAATCACACTAAAGAAAACAGAAAATCCACCAGGATTATTCTGAAGAAGAAAAAAAAAAGGATTGGGCAAATATAAAAAATACAAAGGAGGTGATGATGGTGCATCAATAGCTCGTTCAGTTCTAAATTTAAGTCTCTGCACACAAACCTGACTTTATGCTTGACACTCAGTTAATGATATTCATATCTAGCACTGTTGTTCACAATATCCTGTGAAAACAGTTTCGCAAATTGAAATGTCAGTTCATCTATCGAACGACAGCTTGTTTCGTATTCGTAACCCTTTTGAACCACGGGTACAGAGGCTGCACTATTTCATGCAGGAACGCTGCTGCACAAGACATTCAACGCCCCACGACGCGAAGAAGCTCCAGTTGCAGCTGGTGATGCTGCTGTGCCCTGCCATGGTAGCCACCTTGCCACGGACGACCTACCTTTAACCTGTGCACCTTGCAGAGAGTTCTACTCAAACTATGTTGCCATCAGTCCAGCAGCTGCGGCAGCCCTGGAAGAATCCACAAGGAGCCAGCAGACACCGGTGTGGTTCTCGGCACGGCGGCTGCGACAAACCGCATCAAACGCAAACAGAGTTCCCAAAACGAAAAAAAACTTCCTGCGAGAATGCAGTGAAAATTATGCTGTGCCCAACATTCACAGGGAACGCTGCAACCAGGCATTTACAAATACATGAGCCAGTGGCACGAGCCCAGTACACTCGGGATCATGGAGCGAATGTATTGCAGTGTGGCATGTTTGTGTGCAAGGAGCTGCCATGGTTCTCGGCAACACCGGATGGTGTGATCGGAGAGGCCCTGTTGCAAGTCAAGTGTGCGAATACATATAACTGCAAGGAGATGATAAAAAGTGCGAAAAGCAAGTACGATGTACAAGAGAGATCACAGCACTTGCTTGACGACGACGAGGAGTACTTCCTTGCCAACAGCGGTACTTCGAGACTGACAACAGGAAGTAATACCTGGCAGAGAAGGGGCCTAAAGGCTACTACTGTCAAGTGCAATGTCAAAAGTTTTGCACCGGTCGGCGACTTCGTTTCTTTTATTTGTGGACCCTTCACGCCCAGGTTCTCTTGGGGATAGCATTCAATGAGGGGTAGGTCTCCAAAATGGTGCCAAGGCTTAGGAACCTTTATTTTTCTGAGCTCCCGCCAAGGATTGCGGAACCCCACCGCCGGGGAGAGCTGGAAATTTCCGATGCATACAAGAAGCTATGTAGTCGTTTGTCATTGAGTATGACTGGAACCCAGCTGCACGAGACAAAACCCCAAGAATAAAAGACGAGACTTCTATCACTCTCTAATCCAGTTGTCTAGCGATGAATGAGGAATGTAAGCTAGGGGAGATAACTGTGGGATGGAACGCTGTCGACATTGTGGACACGACATGAGCAATCAAAACCAATGTAGAGAATTTCACAGGCCCAACAGGTCTATGTAAAAGCCGGGCAGCAGCACGTAACTCAAACGGAACAAGGCAGGGGAAAGACACCAGGCCGAATAAGAATCTCAAACATGGAATGGAGACAAGATTCCAGCATAAAGTTAAAAAAACACATGTTGCACTTAAAATTTAAAAAAAAAAAATTGAAATAACCACACACATCCCAAGACAACAGGTGTACTTAAATTCCATTTACAGTTTCCCTCACAGTTCTGTCGCGATACATGTAATGCATGCCCAATTTAGCTCCCAAACAAGGTGCTGCCGTTCTGCCTCGGACCCTTCAATGCCGGACGAGGTATCTGCAGAAGGAGGCCTATTGTGGACAATACGGCGTGTAACCAATATTTTGATTGCGTGTGAGAGTACTCCTAGCTGCTCCAAAGTAATCCAGAGTCCTTCGCGGAGGCTTGCTGGATGTCCTTCATTGGCTTTGTATCTAAACATTCAAATTAACACTGACAGGTTCAAATACACTGATTCAACTATATTTAAGCATCACCTGAATGCAATGTTATTTGGGAGAATTTTCACTTTGAGTTAGGTTGTATAAAAACATGAGAAGCAGTCACAACGTAAACTTTACAGAAGCTTCCAAATATACCTCCTTCGGTGTGTGGCAAAATTAGCAAAGGCATTAGACCGATCTCACCAAGTGTTCGACGCATGTGTCACGCTGCCATAAAATTAGTTCACAGGAGGCAAACGGCATTGCACGAAAGGGCTCGTGCCGTCTTGTGCTTAACACGCGCAGAGCTCCAGCAAGGTTGTCGCTCGTGCAGAAAGACTAAAGTTCCCTCGATGCATTGCGGCAGCGGTGGCGTAGTCAAACTGGCTGGTGGGATCGGTCTATTGCAAATCAGAAAAGACTGATTTTCAGTCTTCCGATGTACTGCCGTGCATCACGGCAGTACATCGGAGTCATTTGTCTCATTGTCCCTAATCAGAGGCGGCTTCAAGTTGCACAGTCCTGCAATCACAAAGACCATGAGACTGATGGTCTTCTTAGATCTGATAGGCAAAGACTGCTTAAAAATTCTATAAGTCTTCATCCGATTGATGGCCCGCTCCACATGGATCCGGACAGCTGCGATCCGTCTTGTCATCGTTACATCCCGCTCACTGAGTTGTGCTTAACCTGGAAAAAAAAATAAAAACCTGAGTAAGACGCGAGACACGTCGATATCGAACCCAGTACCTTTCGTGAAAGCAGGCACGTTGAGCTTTATGCCCTGGACCTCCAGCTCGGGCTCCAGCGTAAAGCCACGGTCAGCCATGACCTCGTCGCCTCGAACCAGGTAATCGTTGATGCCGCACTCACGCATGATGAGTTTATCAGAGGCACGGCCTCCGTAAGCATCGGAGACGTGCATGATGTACCCATTCGGAGCAATGGCCACAAGAAACTTTACAGTATTGTGCGCCTTGTAGCTGCTGTAGGTCTGCGCCCGAGGCATGAGCTTCCTGGGCCGCTGCAAATGTACCTCGGTACAATCAATAATGCAGGTGGTTCGGCCATGGCCGTTGTCAATGAATGACTGTGGCATGCTGCCACGGATAGTACTCCTAGGCAGCCAAAGTACGACAGACTCCATGACCGTCTTCAGTCGTCCCAACATAGCCTTTACGACGTTGCCGACACTTGACACAGAAATTAGAAAGATCCTTGAAAGGTGGCCGTACAAAAGCCCGAGGCGAAGCCTCATAAGGCAAAGGAGCAGCTGATCTTTTTATCGAAAGCTGGCCAACTTTCGCACCCAAAGCAGTGACGGCACCTGCCAAGCTTTCAAAAACTGCTCCTGACAAGCCAGTGTAGAAAACGATGTCGCTTTCGGAAAGTCCATTTGTCATGGAGCGCCGTGGGAAGCCGGCTGGAGGTACTGGTCGACTGTAGGAGTGTTCCTCCTGGAAGCGCTCCCACTGAGTGCCTTGATCTTTTCGTGTGATCTAAAGTGTGACCAGAAGTACCAGAAGACATTACCAGTAGGCTTTTTAAGTCCAATCGGTAAAACTGCACCAAAACAATACTGAACCCTTTAACGCCGAAATTAATTTTCAGTTGGGTTAAGAATTATCTTTTCCAAGAAACATGTGCTTAAGGTACCCCCAAGTATACTAGATGCATCAAAGATTGTGACAGGGTCTCTTTTTTTGTAAAAGAAAAAAAAAGGTATGTCACGAATTCGCAATACAAACAGGACTTCACTGGTAGAACGACGTCTAAGGGTTAACTGAAAATACTGATAAAGCTTCGCTGCTATAAGAAAATGCACAAGCTGGACTATTATGTCCAACATGCTCTAGTCGGGAATAAGAGGAATTGCTTTTGGCTGACAGGTTACTGCATCAGATGACCCAATATGAATAGATTTAAAACTAAGCACACAAAATTTCCTCACCTGCATCGCAGAGGGTCTGCCAGGTTGGTCGCTGCCACCGGTCGATGAATCAGCCAGCTGTAAAACACGAGTTGTTGCATCCTTGTCTGCTCCCTTCTCGACTGCATGCAGCGATCAATAGTCATGAAAGTAAACACGAAATCCTTCTTTACCTGCGTCGCGCTTGCCGTGGCAGCTTGGCCGCACGTCCAAGTGTCCTCAGACTGAAAAATACACGTTGTAATCATTAACACGATACCTCTTGCCATTGCTGCGCATGGCTGGCAGCCTCAAAATGAGCTTACCACATCTGTGGCCAGGACGGGGAAACTGCCAGTCTCTGTCAGATCTGGGGGCTGGAGAAGAACACGTTGTGGCATTTTCTGCTACGCTCTCGACAGCATGCAGCGATCAATAGTCATGAAAGTAAACACGAAATCCCTCTTTACCTGCGTCGCGCTTGCCGTGGCAGCTTGGCCGCACGTCAGCGCGGCCAAGCTGCTACGTATATTTTAGTCCTCCGACTAAAATATACATGTTGTAATCATTGAGCTTAACTGCATTTGCCGACGATCTGTTTATTTTCTGAAATTAAAAAAGGCGCAGATCAAGCTAATCTCAATTCGAGCCTGAAAAAATCAGTGACTGGTGCCAGACATGGCAAATGCAGTTAAACCTTGAAATAAATGTGTTTCGATGACAATAACGCGTAAAAAGTCCCGTTGGTCTTTTCATACAGTTTAAATAACTCTGCTCTGCAACAAGTTTCTTCATTCAAATATCTTGAGTCATTATGGCCGCCTCGGTGGCTCCGAGGCGAGAGCGGTGGCCTACGGATCCCCATGTGGCGGGTTCGAATCCCGGCCGAGGTGCCCGCAATCTGACGGAGGTTATTGCGGAGGAAGCGCCGTGTAACCGAGCTTTCGGTTGCACGTCAAAGATCCCCAGGTGGTCCAAATTAATCCTCAGTCCTCCGTTGGGCGTGCCAGATGCCCGTCGTTGGTTTGGCACGTAAAACCCCCAAATTTATTGATTGGAGTCACTATATCTTCTGATCTCAGATGGAATGCCCACATTGACTCGCTGTGTCAGAAGGCGATGTTCAAACTGTGGTATCTGAGACGTACTTAAGACACTCTACACCTGCAACAAAATAATAGCCTACAAATCTCTCATCAGGCCACTTTTAGAATATGCTGATATTATTTGGGATCCACACACATTATTGAACATAAATAAACTCGAAAGAGTACAAAAGAAGGCACTAAGATTCATTTATGCGCACAAATACAAAAGATTAGCCCATTCTGGGAGTGCCCTATTAGCCCCGAGAAGTTCGCGTGGCGCCCCGTTACGGCGAACCGGGGTGACGTCACGGCGAGGAGAGAATTTTTCCCCGACTCGCCCCGCTCGCCCTGTGGAAGCTGTGACGACGCTAGCTGTCGGCGCGCTCGTTTCTATTTAACATTTTTTGGCGTGTTTTTCGTAGGAAGTGTACATTTTTATATGTGGCTTTATTGAGGTATGGCCTGTAGCTGCAGGCGAAACTTCAACCAACATTTTAAGCCTGGTTGACAGGGCAGGCAACGCATGAATCCCAGCTGGTATATGAAAATAAAGAAATATGGCCACAATTGCAGGAGCATCACTATAGATTTACATCTCACTCAATAAATGCTGCTGATGGTCTGAATGAATTGGCAGGTTATGTATACTACTTTTTTTTTGTGTCTCTGTTTTTAAACAAGATCGCCGAAGCAGGAAAGCTGCATGCTGCTCGAGCAACATGCTAAATACAGTCTGGGCCATGGGGAGAGAATCACAAGTAAGACAGCCCAAGTGCAGGGGCAAAGTAAAAAAACAAGGAACATTTATTTTATACATTGCTTTCATTTGACCTTTGCTGGATTCGGATAATATTTCAATGGACTACACGGGTGGTATCTGTGGACTTGGACAAACGTAAGCGAAGGTGCCTAGCTCGTTAATAGTCCCTTAAGCCCTAAAATTGAGATTTTACTTAAATCGAATATTCCTGAGGCTAAAATACCAAAAGTGTTTCTCACGCAGACTGTCACCCATGACAAACGTAAGCGAAGGTGCCTAGCTCGTTAATAGTCCCTTAAGCCCTAAAATTGAGATTTTACTTAAATCGAATATTCCTGAGGCTAAAATACCAAAAGTGTTTCTCACGCAGACTGTCACCCATCCCAGGTTCCACATTTTCTGCTACTAGTGCTGCATCTACCACTGGACAGACGTTCGAATGCTTGCTTTTACGCCTGTTTTCCTCTGTTGTCAGAGAGTCCAGCTGTAGGGAGTTTGGAGGCTGAGGAAGCTTTTGGGGACCTGCAGCAGTGTATTTTTTAATTGGAAATAAATGACAATTCAAACTAAACGGTGTATTTTCCGAATACCCAAGGCTGGAATAAAGAATGTCAAGAAAAAGTATAAACATTCTAAATTACGGTACTATTGCTGTGCATATTTTGGGCAGTTCAATACATATCATGCAGGCGACTGGGGGCAATTCGGCCATTTTTGCTGCTACCATACAAACTAATTTTCAGTAATTGTGCGTCTTCTAAGAAATATGCTTGCATAGGTGTATAAACTATTTAATTAATTCACGAAGAAGCTACATTTATGTAAAACAACCCTGTTCCACCAGCACTTCAAAGATCATCCAACACAGGGCCTTTAAAACATCTGCGAACCAGCGCATGCAGAGTGGCTACGCAGAGTCGGGGTCGCGAGCTAATTTGCCGACCACCCAAAGGCCCATGATATAAATGCCACTTCAAATGCCTTGGAAGCGGGATGTAATATCGTCCTAAATCATGAACATGCAAGGAACAGAATTCCAGCGTCTGAAATACTTCACCGACCCCTCGCAAGATTGCCTTGTTTCGTGTGGACGGACGGGGAGGTTCATCGGCGGAATCGCCTCCGCCGATAGCTTTGGGGATTTGTACCCCATTTTAAAGGTAAAAGGGAGAAGCAGGCTTATAAGGTGTACGGAAGCACGTCAATGTCGGCCTAACTCAACGTCTTGTTCACCGGGTAAACGAGGTCCAGCTCCTCGAAGAGCTTGCGGCACACAACGCCAAACCAGGAAACCGGTGCTGGGAAGCGAGCCGATGCGAGATCGCGGAGCGGAGTCCTCCGCCTGACGTCACGGTACACCTCGCCCAATCAGGGCGCGGCGACCGCAGCGACGCTTGTGTTCGCTCTCGGGGCTAATAGACCTTTTTCACAAGGGCGCCGCCATCTTGAAATATCGTCACTTCCAGGGCGAAAACATTGTTTTGCCGTCGCCACGCCACTTGAATGCATTTAGGATATAAGCGTAACCGTCACCCATTCTCGTTTTGTCTCCCCTCTCTTTTTTTACTATTTGCAGGTTGAAACGTTTTAATATTTTTTCGTCGCCCATACCGGATATGCCTACTTGGCGGTCGGGGGCGAGAGTAAGCGGAAGAGGTCTATACGGCTCGCCGCCGCGTTTTCCGCCCAGCGTTTCGCCCCAGCGGCAAAAGCTGGGCGGATTCGCTGGCGGATCCGAAAGTGCAAACGTACCATAAAGCCTGCGTGTTACGTCGCATGACGTCACGTCTTGGGGTCCCGCACGGGCGCTCATTGGATGCGAGTGCCGCGACAACGTTCGCGTGGGATATGATAGGAAACGAGCCCCACGTGAACGCTGACGCGGCACTCGCATCCAATCAGCGCCTGTGCCGGACTCCCGGACGTGACGTCATGTGACGCAACGTGCAAGCTTTGCTGTCTAGGAGGTGTTGCTAATAGCCTCAGATAGGCATTTAACTACACAGGGTCCAATGAAAACAAAGTTTACTGATTTGCATATGAACTATCTGGAACATAATTTATAGCGCAAAAAAAAAAAAAAAAAAAAAAAACGACAGGACAAAGAGGAGAGTAAACAAGACGAGGCGCATTAGGGCAAAGGGAGACGAATGTGTTAGTGAACCTTCCCTTGCCCTCTCAGGGAAAGAGTTTGAATTTATCAAGGGGTCTTATCGATTGATGTGATGAATAGGCGTTTCTAACGGCTTGTATATTATGTGTTTTTTCATAAATAAACTTATAGTTGCGAAAAAAAAAAAGCGCCTCGTCTTGTTTACTCTTTTCTTTGTCCTATCGTTTTTTTGGCGCTTTATATTCTGACCATGAACCAACTGGCCCAAATTTCCACTTTACTTTATGGAACACATCAATTAAAGGGGCACTCAAGCGGTTTTTGGGGAAGCTACTTTTTGGTGCGATGGCGTTAAGGAAGTGTCAGTGAATGATCTTCAGTTTTAGAAGGCAGAACCGCCTATTAATCACGCAGGAATAAAATACGTGCGGACTCTTTTCTGTTCCTGCGCCGACCGATGAAATTATCGTATGTTTGAAAATTTTGGCGGCCTTTGCAAAATTGCGCTAAAGAAACAATTTTCAGTTCATTTAGATATGTTGTGCATGATAATTTCACAAGACGTAAAATAGTTCTAGTTTAGAATACGCGATACTGCAATTATCGTTTCACAAACAAGGGACTACGTTTTCTCCTTGCCTTCCTCCGCGGGAGGTGAATTTCCCGTTCCCCCGGGATGCGCGGAAGCACACGTATCTGCGCGCGTTGCATGCCGGTCCTGCCGGTCGCGGGTCGCGTCGGTGGTGATCGTCGACGTGGACGGCGTGGTGAAAGCTCATCGTTCCGCGTAAAAGCGCTATCCTTGACCGTGAAATTTCGTCGTGTGTAGCTGTGATAACCCAACACGTACTAGAAGGGAAGATCCACCTACTCGTGCGGCGATGTCGTGGTGGCACTCTCAAGACAGCAGAAACGCCCGTGCCTTCGTGTTTCTTTACTTCGACTACAGTGGTGCTTTCTAAGCATGTGTGTCCTCGAACATCGCCCGGATTTCTTATTTGGCGCATTTCATGCGTGTGCTCAAGTTCAAGGTATTACTGGCGCGCACCGTATAAAGGATGCGAATTTTCACGCGTTTTCATCACCGGAGAAAAGTGATTAGTGTTAGCAATCCTCAACGCTCGCAACGTCTATCTGATCACGAAATCATATTTCTACGTTGCTATATCGCTGCTAAGATTACATCGTCTTTTATAATCGTAGAAAAGGCGTGTGGCGTTATTTGTACTATTGGCAATGTCGTGTATTAGAGTCGTGATCGTCCAAGACGGCGTACTGCATCTTTTTCTTTTCTTTTTTTCAGCCACTGTACCCTGCAAGCCTATCAAGAAAATAATAATAATAAAGCTTTAGGCTATAGAAAACTGTCTGTCTATACTCTGTTACGGCATTGAGTAGCAGTGCGTCCCCTTTTGAGATGCGCCGCTGAAACAGCTGGCGGCGGCGTATAGAAGCGGTCGCCGTGCTGACGACCCGCTGCGCTTGTTGCAGTGGTTACAGGTGTGTGTACGCGTGGCGCAGAGCGAACGTTCCGGTCGCTCCGGTTGCAACGGACGCAGCCGTAGGTACGCGCTCGTTGCACATGTCTGAACCAGCCTTCCCCCCGTCCTCCCGAGGCGAAAGCCAACGTGGCGACATCGTTTGACATGACGTACCAGAGGTAACGCTGCGATGTCAAACGTTGGTTTGGTTACGACTTGCCCCAACCGCAAATCGAAGAACGCCCGAAAAGGTCTGCGTTTCGTCTTCCTCAAAACCCGAACACGACTCCGAAGCGCTGCGATCGTCCACATCGCACGTCGGAGTGGCGTCATAGGAAATCATCCCCAGGTCGGCTGTCCGCCGAAGAATTTCGACCTCTAATGGCGTCAGGTCCTCGAGCGTAGAGAACTCCGCCATGATCGAAGCTCGAATGACAAAGAAGTTCGGCCGATGCGGTTACCTCGGGATCACTGCGCGACGGAACGTCGTCCAACGCCATTGGCCCGAGATCCTTTTGATAAGCGTGCGATGACCAATGAGAGTGGTTTCGTTTTCGGATGGATCCGAGGTTTGGCGGCCTTCAATTACATTTTTATTAAAGAAATAATCACCGTATGAATATACTTCTTGGTTTTTAGGGATACTTAGGGCGTCTAAATTCAGCTGTCATCATCAAAACCGGAACTCAAAAACCACTTGAGTGCCCCTTTAATACAGAAGTGCCATAACCAAGTGTTTCTCAATTTTAATCGGTAGCTATGTATTTTTTTAACGATAGTGTAAAGGAAGAAGACAGTGGAGCACATGACTGATATAAATTTAATTTTCGGCACCGAGTTGACCACTCCTCGCCAAGAAATGGCACCACTTCTGTGTCTCCCGCCAGTTGAAGCTCATGTAGTTGAAGCTCAACTAGTTTTTTTTTTTTTATAGTGGATATATACACTCCGCTTTCTGCTTTTTTTTGGCGTGTTTATTTAGTAGACGCCCGATTCAAAGGGAATCGCCGCATGCATGCATACATACATACATACCGCCAATCTTATGCATTTTTGGTTGAGTTTCCTGTATTAGTCTTAACGGTATTTGGTTCACTCTTCAATTTCTGAGTTATCCTTTTGCTTGCTGTCAGAGCGGCTGTATGTAGCGGGAAAAAAGGTGATCACAAGTGGTTTCTGTACCATGCTAGACAAACGGTAACATCTTTACAAATTTATTCAACAGACTGAAAGCGGGTTGCGCATGTCCAACCGAACATTGGACACTGCGGCATTATTGCACGTTGCTACCACAAAGGCAGAGAAAAACACCAGTTTTTCAGCGTACTGCTTAGACTTTGCTTCATGTCATCTCCGTCCTTCACACGGCTCTTGGCCAGAGATAAAATGCAGAAACACGTACAGACAACATTAACACATGTGGACAACCAGTGGTGCTCACAAGTGACAAGACCGCTAATATGTGAACTTTCAAGAATGTTACTTACTAAGGATTAAAGAAATTGACTTTATACAGTATCTAGGTGGGTCGAAATAAATTTGTTCTCATTGCTCTTGGGACACACTTCGTACATGTAACAAAATTAAGCATGACATTTAGCTTATTTGCATGGCAGTAAAGTATGCATGCGCGGAAATGGGCATCTAATTTTGCCCAACAATGAATTCGCTAAGTTGATTTTAGGACGTTACATTGTATACACATTATATTCCGCCTCAGTGATCAATTTCCGTCGATCGCGGCCACTGTGGACGAGCGTTCGTGCAGCCGAGCCGGGATCAAACACAAGGAGCTCGCGTACGTGCAGCATTTTCGGTACAGAGCAGCGAACACTACAGGCACGATATCGCAGCTTTGAGACCCTTTTTCGTAAAACGAGCGCCTACGCTGGAAGGGCCCGGTTCAATGCGAGGAACACGCACTAGTTCGTGTTGAAGCGTTTATTTACTTATCGTCTTCGCTGCACTGTCAGCTAGACAAAGATAACGTACGTCGCCTGGTTTACAAAAAAAAAAAAAAGCGTCACATTAGAGTAAAGAGTTTACAAACCTTCACTGTAACGGCGTACGCTTCCAGATTCACATATTTGCCTGCCTCAGGCACCTTCCGTTCAAAACGGTGGACTGCGGCCCCACGCTCTCCTCCGAAACATCAAGAACGTACTTGGTTCTGCACAGTTTTTCCCTTTTTTCTTCACCCCCCCCCCCCCCCCCAAAAAAAAAAAAAAAAAAATCTCTCGCTGTTTACACGCCGAAAACCGGCCCTTACAATGGTCCCGGTTGCCATACTGCACACACAAGGCACATACAGCTGGCTGGCCTGTCCCACCAATCGACCCCACAGCGGCCGTTGGCGGCGCTTCCCTGGCGGAGCGTCGCGCCCCCTGTGGGTGTCGCACGCTTCCCATAGGTTACATTGACTTTCTCGAGCTCTGCGGCTGCCGATATTCATGGGTGTAGTTTATCATCTTGATAAAAACATCTGGCTCTTTATCACCTTTTTCACAGCAACTGTTTTCCAAGGCTTATAATTCATTGCTTTTGCACGTATTATTTTAAGGGGAAAATATTTTTCTAATAATTTCAACAAACGATTTTTGAAAAATTCCCATATAGCGTCTACACCGTCTTATAAAGCAAACCGCTCGAAGTCCCCAAAAGATTAAGACAGCCCTTTTCTCTTTAGCTTCAAAATGACCTTAATCGTACATATAGACTTCCTCGTCAGTATCCTAGGCACGGAAAAGCTGAGGGAACGTCAAGCTAGCAGTGACTATATTATGGTCGCTCATTCCTTGAAGGACGGCGACATCGTGAACAATTCCACTGTTACTGTTACACAACAGAAGATCGAGTACATTTTCGCCTCTAGTTGGGACCTGAACAAATTGCTCAAAACCATAACTTGTCAAAATATCATCAAATTCAGCATAAAGCCGGCGAAACCACGACCGTGAAATTAGGTGGAGCTACAATGCTTGAAACTTTAGTGCGCGATTTTGGAAGTGTTCTTCAGTGACCAGAAGGCGGTGTAAGTTTGTCACCAAAAATTACAGGAGATTAAGATGGCTTACGTGTAGGAAAGCGAAAGCATTATAGTCTAGTGGGAGAAATGTTTTCGAGTAATATTTCTACACGTATTAAAGTTTAGTACGACGTATAGGACGACGGGGAGGACGACTTTTTAGAGATCGACGCCAAGTACGGCGTCTAGGACGACCTCTAGGAAGACGTCAAGGACGACGTCAAGAACGGCGTCTAGGACGACCTCAGGGATGACATTTAGGGCGACTTCAAGCACGATCGACCCATAGGACGACCTTAAGGACGACGTCGAGAACGACGTATAGAACGACCTCTAGGATGGCGTCAAGAGCGACGTCTAGGACGACTTCTAGGACGACGTCAAGAGCGACGTCTAGGACGACCTTAAGAACGACGTCTAGGACGGCGCCTAGAGGACGACATCTAGGACGACGTCGAGAACGACGCCTTGAGAAGGACGCTCAAGGAGGCTGTGACGTATTTGGGTGGTCGACCACGTTTGTCTGCGGAAGTCACCGTTGATGTAAGACGCTGCTGCCGATGTTGAGGCCATAGATGTTGACGTGGTCTTCTCACAGTCCATCGTACGAAGCGCACAACGAGCACAGATGAAGTCCGAAGCGGACCTTTTGCACACTGTGCTCCGGCGGTGACATCACGCTGGTGACGTAATATGACGCTTGATGACATCACGCTGATGACGTTAGATGACGTCATTTTATGGCCATCGTTCGGGCACAACAACAACGCCACCGACGCCGCTTGTTTTTCACGTATTGTGACAAGTGATGGTCGTCCTAGAGCTCTAGGATGACTTCTAGGACGACCGCAAGGACGACGCCAAGGTAATGGGACAAGTAGGGTCGTGCAGTGAGCGTCACGAACCGCTAAATTGTATTTTTATCGGTTTATACGACGCTTTTCCGCTCAACGGACAAGTAAGGCTTTCGACTTAAACATTGCATAAAGGCTGGATCACACACTCCGTGAGTTTGACCGAATGCGACTGCAACGTTAAAGGGAACAGTTTATGCATACACATGCAGTCGAATAAAATTGCTTAACCATTAACTCCAAAATTCTGTGGAATTTTCGTCCGGTATGTTACTCGGTTGAATACGAAACGCCTATGCGGACTACATGGTGCGCGCTCGCACCTCTACCGTCCATTCAGTCCATCTGCTCCGAAATGACACCTTAGCGGCACCAACGTCACACTTCGGCTGCCGCAGTTTTTCACCATGGGTTGCGTAAGTGCTCCAACTTTTTTGTTTAGCAGAAACGACGCAAATAAAAAGGGAGGCCTGCTCAGCTTCTTGGCATAGTAGAGAAGTATACGCCTCCGCGCCGACGCCAAGTTGTGTTGCAAATAGACAGGAGGTTTATTTATTTATTTAATTAATTTTGAGCTGACGCCACGTCACTGCCGTTCATTTAGGCAGCACTGCGCCTTTAAACTGTTAAACGCGTACTGTTAAAATTAACATCGCGCCACCCCCGTAAAAAAGAGAAACGAAAGGTGCAGTTCACTTTTTATTACGCTGAAACGCTTCCAATAACCGTTATTTGAGATTGTGGTTTGGTTGCGGTTCGGATTCAATATAAAACGTCTAATATCGCGGTTTGGGTAGTGTTCCAGTCCGGTCAAAAGAAAGTTTCAGATCCGGTATTCGGATCGGGTTCGTGGCTCGGTTTCACACCTTGCTTTATGCACGTGAAGTATTTATTCCGTGCACTAAATCAGATTTAAAATGTATTATCTTATGTTTCCTTTAAAATCGTAAGATTATAAATGAAGTCTTGGAGCAAAAACAAATATGGCGGAGGAAAGCTATGAATTAAAACGTCTTTAAATTGACGAACAAATCAAGGTGATCTCGCCCTAATGTTGGTCATTCCACAAATAAACATGGCCATACAAGCACCTTAAACGGTCTAGATTAGCCCAACTCCTCGAAGCACGCCGCAGCGCGAGGCAACATCAATCGTCACGAGTTCGGTTCCATCCTCGGTAAGTTGAAGCGCATTTCTTGACTCCGGATGAAACTTGGGCCAATCCACGTCTAGGACGCCTCCAGGATCGCTGAAAATGAACCAAAATTTTGCAAGGTCTATGCAGAGCCACGACTATAATAAGCAACGCTTAGATTACCGACACTACATTCCTTGACTTTCTTGTGGGCTCCGCCATTTTGGCGCTTAGTGCAGAGCGGGCTCAATCGAGGATCACCACAACTCGATAATGTGGCTCCCTGTGCCTTGTACACAGGGTCAGGACGTTCATGCGATACATATTGCTCTGTCGGGAACTGTTTTAATGTGTATGGAGGACAAAACCCGTTTCCTGCGATTTCAGGTAAAGATGAAGATAACTGACAGCAATGTTTTAAGCACCAAGGTTTATGACGTGTTGTAATTCTGAAGCGTATACCTTATTTAGTAGACTCCGGTTTACCATTTAGGCGCCCGTTTGCGGCTTGAGCGGCGTCGGTTTCGCCGTCGGTGTGGGCGTAACCGCGCGTTGCATTATGGCACGTGTGACGTCACACGTGACGTCACGAGGGTCACCCTCGTGAGGGTAACCCCCGTGAGGATTACCCTCATGGGGGTTGTTACCCTTACGAGGGGAACCTGTCATAAGAGAAACCCCCATGAGGGTTAACCTCACGAGGGTAACCCTCACCCCCGTGAGGGTAACGTAGCCCCTATGAGCGTTACCCTCACGAGGGTTACCACACGGGGGTGACTGTAACCCTCATGGGGGTGACGGTAATCCTCACGGGGTGGGTAACCCTCATGAGGGTAATCCTTATAGGGTAACCCTCACGAGGGTTATCCTCACGAGGATTACCCTCACGGGGGTTACCCTCATGAGAGTAACCCCCTGACGGTCACGAGGGTAACGTCAAAACGATACCCTCGTGACGCCACGTGTGACGTCACGAGGCGTCACGTGTGACGTCACGTGTGACGTCAAACAAGTAACGTGTGACGTCACGCGATGTATGACGTCATACGTGACGCACGTGACGTGCACGCATCTAAAATTGCCAATATTCCTACTAAATTTAGCGGGGAAGGAGGAGGTGCATACTTTTCCCTCCGTACTCTCCCCTCCTCCTCCTCAAGAGCTGCGCTTCAATTCGGCGTTACAGAGAATTGTAAACTTCTTTCATATTTGTTTTGCGTAAACGTATAGGTAAACGTACCTGAAACATGGAAAGTTGGGAACGTTGCACATATTAGGTGATTCCAAACTTTTGGAGGTGATCCCACTTGCATGTGGCTCTATTTGATTCAGGTGCCAGCTGAAAATATCCCCCCTCCCCCGTAAGTAGTTCCATTTGTAAGTGTTCCCTCTCGCAAGTGTTCCCATTTGCAACTGGTCCCATTTCCAAGTTGTTCCATTCGTACGAGGTGCTACTTGCGAGCAGTCCCACTTGAAAGTGACCCCCATTAAAGTCCCTTGATGAAATTAATCCTCATTAGCACTTACCTGGTGCCATTTGTCACTGGTCCCATTCGCAATTTTAGTACTAATTAGTAATTAGACATCTTTGAAGTGGTATTTTTTCAAAGTTTCTTCTGGTAGCTGGTAGCTGAGTTTGAGACATCGTCCTGTCCTTTTCTGTTCCTTCGACTTATATGTTCATTTCTTTCGAGTCTCAGGTTTATTCAACATGGTTAACATTCACCAACTCACCTGCACCCGTACTATATTATTCTCTGAGTATCTATTCTTAATATTTTTTTGAACCGAACCCTCGAAAAATAATATTTTGGACACTGGCGTGGGCCGAGGTCAGTGAGCTGACTGCTTACGATTTCATTTAAGCAAAAAAAGTAGCGGTGTGTAAATAGAGGTTCGAATATAAGAACGCTTTTTTCATTCTTAGCCTTCGCAATGCAAACAAAAGTCACTATATACCTCCGTTATTTATAGTGTCGATGCTACGAATAACACTGGGCTATTGAAATTGGAAACGACATTCGCACATTCTTTTCAAACAGGCTTTCCTATTGCCTCAAAAGGAAGCTTCCCATAATTTTCAGTTGATTTATGAAGTATACGTATGCATAATACCATGACAACACGATGAAGCTTATCACCTATTACTAAACTGGCATTAAAATGAAGCGCAGAAATTAAGAAAAAGACAAACGCGCTTGGTATCAGGTTAATTTAAAGTTGAAGATACGTACTTTTACTGCAATCAGGAAATATTTGCGTTACCTTCGTGAGATTTTGCGATTTCTGTAGTGCAGGCTCACCTTTTCTTGGCGAAACTGCTCCACAGACGCATGACTGTGCGGCTGATGGCGCGATCAGGAGCGCAACCACCGTCCTCGAAACTGTTTCCAAAAACGTAGGGTACATCGTTCGCGTGCGTTGTTTTCAACCAGGCTTCTCTTTCCATGCATCGAGGCACATGACTGATCTTGTAGTAGTAGACACCAGCTCCCGTGTTGTTCAACGTCGTCGCATTCGCCAACTTTAGCGCAGTTCCCACGACACCGCAAACAACGTGAGAATCTCCTCTTGCATCTACCAACGCCTGTCTCAAGGCATCGTAATCGAAGTCTTGCAGATTTCCCATGTACTCTTCATGTACTCTCTTCAGGGAAGGGAGGTTCAACGAGGGAAAGATCTTGCCCAAGAAGTACTCCATTTCGACCTTATTTATTTTCCTCGAAGGTTTCGTCTGGGAGAATGTATCTCTAAAATTTTGAGAGATGTATAAGGCTCCTTCATTCTCCACCTGTCCAATAAGAATGTCCTTGTTACCCGGGAACTTCGCCAGTCGTGGTTCCACCGGCATAAACTCGTCCCCGTATATCGGTTGGAAGAAAGCGGTTTTGAGGATTGTGAACAATCTCTCCGTAACGCTTAGTTCACTGGAATTTGCGGACCTAAGGCAGTCAACCGCTTCAGCAGTTAACTTCCCCGTAGAATTGGCACCACGCGAGCAGCCAAGAAATTCAGCAAACGTATGAGCTCTCTCGAGCATATCGGTGTCTTTCCGTACTAAACCTTTCCGATCGACCCCTCCGCTTTGGATGATGGCCTTGCGCACCATAGATTGGGTGATGGGCGAAAGCAGGTGAAAAGTGACGCTCCAGGCTCCCGAACTTTGTCCAAACAGTGTAATGGAGTCAGGACTGCCGCCGAAGCGATCGACGTTGTCTCTCACCCAAGTGAGCGCGAGCGCTTGGTCGTAGAGCGCCTGATTACCGGGCGCGTCTTCTGTTCCGCCGTAGAGAAATCCAAAGACACCCAGCCTGTAGTTTAATGTGACGACGACGACGTCTCCGTAGGCGGCCAGGACAGCGCCGTCGGTAGCTGAACCGGTGAGAAGAGCGCCTCCAAACAGCCAGACCATGACGCTCCGTTTCTTCGACAGTTCCCGTTTCGGTGTCCAGATATTCAGGAACAGGCAGTCTTCGCTAGTGCCCGAAGTTGCTAGAAAAGGAAAGCACCTTTTATTTACAACCAAAGTGCTAGTAGCTATGCGAAGCGCAAGTGCGTCTGGTTTTCTGCAGGCGTTGTGGTGACGTTAGATCGCCGAGCTCTGATTGGCTCTGATTGTAAGAGAATGGGTAGAGCTCAAGGCAGCCTGCTTTGAGGTTGACCCGCTATCCTTCAATGAGAGCCAATCAAACTTCGGCGTCGTTCTGACGTCACCACAACCCCCGCAAAAAAAGAAGACAGACGTGCGCCCCACATAGCCGCCGAGAACCAGAAAAGACAACAAAAAACGCAGGGCGTGGTCTATTGTGTACATGTCTCTTGCTGTGTGATTGGTGCTTCATCGTTCTCGTCAGCGAATGCTGCAATCTCATTGACTGTGGAGCTATATATACTGAGATGCTGAGGAATCGCCACAAAGCTGCACGTTCACTTCACTTCTTTTAATTGCCTATTATCGTATACCTTGTCAGAGAAAGAGTCTTCGATTGTAGGGTAGATAGTGACTGGAAGCAGCGGCAGCTCTATTAGCCCCGAGAGCGAACACAAGCGTCGCTGTGGTCGGCCTTCCACGATTGGCCGAACGCTGACTATGACGTAGGAAAGGGGATTTATCATTGGCAAAATAAGAGGAATGAAAGAACTTTAATTTTGACGGTGTTGGCAGTGTTCCTTTGAGAGTGCAGTGATTTCAAGCTTCCACCATGCTATTTACAAACACCATCGAACTTGTTGTTTGCAAGGTAATGACGTCACAAGGGGGAACCATAGGAGGGCGCCACCAAAACTTCTCGCCGCTAATACTTCGTTTCAGCTTAGGTCCGAGCGCGGCCGATGTTATGAGCCGAAGGGCCAATCAAACAGCGTTGATAGGACTAGGCGGTAATTGCCGTCTCTCTGTGCGTGCTCCTCCAGCGGCTAGTCCTCTCAAGCGCAGAGAGCACGCCATGACGTTGCGCTTTTTGCGCTGTTTGATTGGTGCTTTGGCTCATAACATGGGCCGCGCTCGGACCCAAGGTGAAACGAAGAGTAGAAGCGCATTGTGAGCTAGTAACCAGAATGCGTTTATATAACTATACAGTATAACTACACTTCATTTCAGCTTAAAGCCGACGCTTCGACGTATTGAGGCCAATTCATCAGTGTCAAAAGCGCAAGTCACTATGCTGTTTTTGTTTATGCTTGGTTTAGCAACGATACAACACGGAGAAAGAAAAAACACCACGAACATCATGATAGTGCGCTTTTGAAGCGGTCTGATTGGTCCCATAAGCTCGTAGCTTCGGCTGTGTCTGGAATTACGGTGAAACGCGAGTATAGAAATTCATTTTGCTTTCACGCCTCCTCCCCCCCCCCCCCCCCCCTCTGTCGCCGTTCCCTTATATATAAGTTACTTGTGAAGTCAGTGAGCGTAAAAGCGCATGTCTGACGTTTCAGCTATGTAATTGGGACGTATACCTATCGAGAATACTCTTAAGATTCGCATTACAACCAGTCGAATGAAACGTTATTGATTACTTTTGCATATTAACGATATTCAAGGTACTGAAAGAGTATCTTTGGGACAGTAGCGACTACTTTGACAAAAATAATCACTGGAGAAGGGGAACAAGAGGGACAAAGGACAAACACAAATCTCCAAACACAGCTAGGTCAACGGTCCGGGTTCGATACCCGAACCAGGCGGATTTTTTCCGTCGCGCACCAGTCACCTAGCTGTGTTTGAAGATTTGTGCTTGTCCTTTGTTCCTCTTGTTCCCCTTCACCAGGGATTATTTTCGTCATTTTTGTCCAGCTCGCTTGCACCTTTGCATTCAATTGCATTACAATCAGCGACTACTTTTTTTCCTCAACCTGGTAGCCTCCTCCAACTCCTCCTTCCGTTCCGTCAAATCTGGAAAGTAAGATGTCGTTTCTTTTTCTTTCTTTTTAACCCAAATACCGACCCCCGTACAATAAACTTATTCATGTATGCGCAAAGAAGAAAACATTCAGGAGGGCGCTTAATATTCGCATTTAAGCCCTGAAAGCGTCGAATTTTATAGAAACTGTATCACATGTACGCAATATATTTGACCATCTTGGTAAACGCCCAGACTGATGTGCTCTCTTGTATCGATGTATTCATATTTCGCATTTTCAGACGTATCATTCAATACAAAATACTGTGTTGTGTTGTGAAACCGCACTCGAACCAATGAGTGGAACTCAACACCCATGGTGGTGTGACCCTAGATAAACGAAATGAGTGTCGACGCCTCTATATGACATTTAGCGACAGGCGTGGTGTGCCGTGATTTCAAGTGCATTTTGTTTTCTAACTTTTTTCTATGTAACAATAATCAAAAAAAGTAAGCGTGGCGGGTCTACTTGTGGCGCTGGAAAGAGACCGACGTCTTATCATGAGCTCCGTCGGAGCGGTAAAAACGGCCGCGTCAGGCCGTGGTACTCCTGTTAAAGCCGCCACCGAAGATTATCAGCTTATACTTCCCCAGCTGTCCACGAGATGCGTTGTTACGAATACTGTGTTTCTTCACTGAAATGTAAGAGGCCGCCCGTTCCTAGTGCACGACTTCTGACAAGACGTAGTACGGCTCGACACTATGATGGACCTGGCTTCTGCCGGTCCTCATCAGATGAACTACGTATCGATGTTTAGGATGCACCACCTCGTAGCGAAGCTATCTACTGGTCGACGCCAAAAAGCTGAACACTAAGGGTCAGATTTTTGGCGTCGAATTTGAATGGGAATATATAATATATATACAGGGTGTTTTTTTTTAAGCTTAACAGACTTGTTTAAAAAAAGCCGTGAAAGTTACACTTATGCCGCTTGTGGAGGTGAGTTATACGGCGAGGGGGACATATTATAGAAGGCTAATCGTAATGATCAGTCGGCTAATTAATTAACATTCGTTAATTAACTTTTTAATTAATGAAAATAGACATATGGTTCCAATTAGAAACTTGCTCAGCGTCATCGAAAACCCCAAAATCAGTCATTTTCAGAAAGACTTTGAGCGCGTGAGAAGCGTAGTAGTGCACTAAAGTTACCACTCGTGGAGCAGGTACAAGGCTGGGGCTAGATAAGAGACGGAAAAATCGCGCGGGCGCCTTATCGCAACCTCTAGCTTTGTACCTGCTCCACGAGCGGTAACTTCAGTTCACTACAACGCTTCTCACGCGCTCAAAGTCTTTCTGAAAATGACTGATTTAGGGGTTTTCGATGACGCTGAGCAAGTATCTAATTGGAACCATATGTCTATTTTCATTAATTAAAAAGTTAATTAACGAATTTTAATTAATTAGCCGACTGATCTTACGATTAGTCTCCTATAATATGTCCCCCTGGCCGTATAACTCACCTCCACAAGCGGCATAAGTGTAACTTTCACGACTTTTTTAAAACAAATCTGTTAAGCTTAAAAAAAAAACACCCTGTATATATATATATATATATATATATATATATATATATATATATATTTGTGTGTGTGCCTCAGCGACGTACAAAATGTCAATGTAAAACCTCTGATTTTTTTTTCTTTCTGTGTTGTTCCAAAATCGTCACTTGCGACACGTGTCAGACGAAATGAATATCACGTTTTGTTTTCCGCCAGCTGTGCATGATGGTCAATTTTTTTTTAGAAATAGAGACTTTTCATTACAAGCTCGACCACTGTTTCCAACTAAGTATTCTTAATCATAAATCTAAATTAACCAAAGATGTATTACCAGATGCACCACTCGCTGACGGTAACTCTGTCAAATGGCCTCGGTATTTCAAGATCCCTTCTCGAGGTCATTCTTGAGAAATATTGATATTTTTATTTTTCGGCTAATATCGGTTAGCGGTAAATAATTTACGGTTACGTTTGCGGTTACGGTTTTTATAAATTTCAGATAAGGCTTTCGTTGCGGTTACGGTTACTGAAAAAAATTCGCTCCTAAACGGTTTTCGGTTTCGGTTACGGTTACGATTTGAGTCCCTGGTAAATTGTTTGTTGCGTCAACAGCCTGAGACTATTGAGCACGCGTTCCTGCATTGCTGGAAATCTGTCTTCTTTTGGGATGTTTTACAACGGACCATGAAAAAATATCTATCCATTGATGCATACACTGTTCGTTTTCTTCCCGCGGAGAGAGGTGAAACGGTGTCTTACGATCTGTTTATGGACCTTGGG
>JABSTQ010008277.1:0-42258 GCA_013358835.2 Ixodes persulcatus | reverse complement strand
GGGCAAGGAACCGCGCAGATTCGAGATATCACTATGCGGTTCCACCGGTCGGAGGCGCGAGGAACCTTCGCTTTCTATTGGCTGACATTGGTTCTGGATTTGGAACTTGCTCCTCCCATCGCCAGAGATGACCTCTTGGTGTTGGGATCCTTGATTGTTTTTTTTAATATAAAATCAACCGCGTATCATGATGATTTAGTAATTTCAAGGATGCTTAGAGCCAGCAGAGTGAGGCATCGCCATATTAGGCGATCTCAGACACCTCCTTAGGGTACCTTTAAAGAAGCAGCGTGTTATCTGACGCGGTCACTTATGCAACGCCCAGTTTGGCTCACGTAGGAGCGCCCTCAGGAAAGTAGAACGCCTTATGCAACCCTACACTCTAACCAAAGGGAGTAGTATTTCCTCCCTTAGAGCAAGAACTTACGTGTCCCATACGTTCATTTTAAAAGAGAGGTATGTTCCTCCTACGAAACGGGGAGGAAACTTGCTTCCCTAAGAAGGGAAGAAATTTGACACCTATTTTTTCCTCTGGGAGAAATTGTGGAACGGGAGAAAAATTGCCACTCTTTTCCTCCCGATGGAGGAAACTTCCCTGGTGAAATTGATGTAGCTTCTACCAAATGGCGCTCAAAATGGCAAAAAAAAGGCCGAGTGGCGTTATTACCTTTCTCAATATAACCCGACTTTCAAAAGCTAAATAATAAAAACACTAGAGCCTGAACACGTGGAAAATAGAACACAGACAGAGTACTGAACCTACAGCAACAACGCAGCGACACCGGACTTCTGTCTTTTTCCACGTATGCGAAGTTCGCACTATACTATATGGCAAGGTGGGATCGGTGGGCGAGTGGTCTATACTTCGTTTCACCTTATGTGCGAGCGAAGGCAAAGCTGGAAGCGCGAGCGCGAAAGTTCCGTGCGTTCAGGCTTTGCTCGAGCGCGCGAGCTGGGGAGAAACGCAAAAAGCGCTGGTCTCACGCTTCTAGCTTTGGCTTCGCTCGCAGATAATGTGAAACGAAGTATAGCGCACAGCAGCTCAGAGCACGTGGAGCGAAAGCTCGTGCTGCAAAACCCAGGATTCTGTGTTCAATCCCCAACCCTCCCCGTCGCGATCTGGATGAGCGTCGAATCGGCTTGCGGTCGCGCATCATCACTGCGTGATGCACGTAAAAGACTAGCGGTTGTACTGCACTGGCTAAATTTCTCATGTACAGCTGGGAGACAAGTCACCCGTTGAGGCAGACTAATTTCTAGGCTGTATAAACATACATACATACACCCCAATGTTTCTGTCTTTTTTACTGAACCCGACTTGGCCGGTGACTGCCATCATTCGTCGCCTAAGCACAGAGAGGCGGAGCAAATATTACTTGGGCTAAATAATTATTTAAATTGTGTCCTGAAATAGCCCCCATCTCTAATTTTAATACCCTGAGAAAAGCAAATGTAGGTCATTAGGCTAATAACTAAAATTTAATCATTTATTTTCAATAATAATTTGACGAATTATGCTGACAATGCAGTGTTAACACGTCGTACACTGGTGCTGAATATTGCAATCAAGTTGCTCGATTGCAATGTTCAGCACCAGTGTAAGCTATTTTCAGTTTTGGTGGGGTAACCATTAATTTTAATTGCTGCACAAGTATATCAATTGATCTTTCAAACAAACAATAATACTTGTTTTGACACGATTTTTTGCAACACCAGGCAACAAATCTTGGGTCATGCTTTGTCGCCGGCATTAAAGAAACTTAATAGCGTTCTAATTTTCTACCAGGAGCGTTTTTCCTAGAAGTGGGCGCCGGGAGTGAACCTTGACTTTCGTATCCCATCATATATCAGACGAACGAAAGGAGCGGAAGAATGACATTCATGTTTACGCGTTCAGGACTCATTAGAAGTGCTTATATGTCATCGGAATTTTTTTCCATATCTGGATCTTGGCAACTTAACCTTGGCTCCACACCCTAGAGGATGTTTTTTTGTTTTTTTTTTGCAAGAACTCGAGGAGAACTCCCCAAGCGGCACTGGCCACGTGGCCCGGGCCTAGCGGTGAGCCTCCTCCTACAAACTGCGTTCATGCGCACGGCCATTGGTTCACGATTCCTTCACCGAGCAAAGCGTCAGTATCTGTAGCGGCTAGTCAATTTCACCAAGGGCGGCATTTCAGGCACTTGCGTCGAGTGTGTCTTTGAATTCCGAAATTAAAAACAGCGCGAAAAGACGAGAACCAGACAAAGAAGTGACACGGACGTAGCGCTGACTTACAACTGAGTTTATTGAACGCAAAATCGCAATATATACGAAAAGATGGTTAAAGTGCAGGCGAGCTGGTGTAGATCATACATAGTGGAACCTGAGACTGAGGTATGCAAGGAAAACTTCGAGGACGAGAAAAGAGGACTAAACACCGTCTCAAACGCAGCTAAAGATTTTTATTCCGTGCCCTCCTTATATATACATCCTCGATGTCGCCAAGCTTCCCATAAACCGCAAAGACCTCAATAGGGTTCACTTTGACACAATAGTACAGACAATTGAAACCTCTCAGCAACCAGGTTTCACTTCGGTCCCAAGCCATCCAAACAACAGAATAATATAATATATAAATATATATTTGCGGAGTCACGAACAAAAGAGAAGAAACAATTCAGCCCATGTGATACATCATCAATTGTTTCTTCTCTTTTGTTCGTGACTACGCAAATATATATTGCGATTTTGCGTTCAATAAACTCAGTTGTAAGTCAGCGCTACGTCCGTGTCACTTCTTTGTCTGGTCTTCGTCTTTTCGCGCTGTTTTTAATTTCGAAGTATGTACCAACTCGCCCAAGCCTCTACTTTAGTGTCTTTAAATGTTCAAATATAATAGTTTGCCGCAGCGCGGGTGCTATCGCAGCACATAGAAATGGTTATTGGTCACAGATCTTACATCTAGTGCTCAAGGGCCACTGAAAGGCGCACGTGATGCGCAACGCTGCGCTCTACGTTATGGACTTTTAGCAAACCGTTGCCATGTTCCGCGTACCACACTACCAGAGCTTCTGAAGCATGCTTTGAAGCGCACGCCCGGCGGTCACGGTGTCAGCCGGGCGAGCGCTTTAATAAAGCATGCTTGAAAGGCTCCGGAAGTGCTGTAACCGGAGCACGGCAGCTTCGTTCGATTTACCTGCCCCTCCTGGAACAGAGCAGGAAAGTGTATGACAGTGTACTTCCGGTATGTGTATTGAGATACCACGGGAAGTACACCACCCTACACTTTTCTGGCAGGCGGTGCAGGTATATCAAACGAAGCAGGTAACTGTTTGCTAAAAGTGCCGACAGAAGATCCTTTACGACTAAACGATTGGTAGGAGTAGGTACGAGACGCTACGACGGGTTGCTATGACATCAGGTGCGCTGCGCCATGGTAACGCCAGGGCACCCAAAACGAAACTGATCTCGCACATGGAATAACTAGAATATCTCGATGGTCTCGCATCCATCTTCTGAATGAAAGTAACATGAATATAAACTAGTATTTTATTCCTAATACCCGTCTGACACACAAAAAAATTAGTAGTAGGAAACATGTACTATCAGGTTGAAATGAAAGCCGATCACCGGAGCGCGTGCCGCTCCGTACATCCTGCGCCGCCTGTCAGCGATCGGGGGAACCCTCGGCGCATGCGCTGTTCAAGTTGAGGGTGCGAGGCTGCGAGTCCTACTGTTAGGTGCTCAGCTCCCGGATGGCGCACCTGTGCTTCTCCGCGGCGCCACTGAGGGTGCTCTAAGCCGTCGCCGCTGGGGTTCAAGCTCCTGGCTGCAATCGCCGCGCGCTCGCCGAGCACTGCTGCTCCGGCGGGGCGTCCGAATGTCGGCTCCTCGCTGCCGCTCGCTCGGCGAGCGCGACGGCTCCTTCTGCGCTGGCCAAGCGCGCTCGTGAAGTTCTTGCCTTGCGTTGCGCAAAGCTTTTGCATTACAAAAAATAGAAAGTAAATGGGAAGTTGATTCGTGCATGAAGAACACGTTACCTTACACCAGCGCCAGACTATTTAGCGGCGATTACCGGCCGTCCTGGAAAGACATGGCATACGCGCCCAGCATGGGAACAAGGGAAACGTGTGCACGAAATAAAACGCACCAATATAAGCTGCTGGGCCAGTTGGGTATGCATTAAAACACTATTGCGCAAAGGACAAAGAGAAGAAATAGATATGACAGAAAGAGCGCTACTCACAACTTTCTTTCTGTCCTGTCTATTTCCTCTCTTTGTCCTTTGCGCAACAGTGTTTTAATGTATAACCAACTGGCACAGCAGCTTATATTGGTGCGTTTCATTTCGTGCACACGTTTTCCTTGTTGCCATGGTGGGCGCGTATGCCGTGTCTTACCAGGAGGGCCGGTAATCGCCGCTAAATGGTCTGGCGCTGATGTAAGGTAGCGTGCTCATCATGCACGAATCAACTTCTCATTTACTTTCTATTTTTGTAATGCAAAAGCTTTGCGCAACGCAAGGCAAGAACTTCACGAGCGCGCTTGGCCAGCGCAGAGGGAGCCGCCGAGCGAGCGGCAGCGAGGAGCCGATATTCGGACGCCCCGCCGGAGCAGCAGTGCTCGTCGAGCGCGCGGCGATGGCAGCCAGGAGCTTGAACCCCAGCGGCGACGGCTTAAAGCACCCTCAGCGGCGCCGCGGAGAAGTACAGGTGCGCCAGCCGGGAGCTGAGCACCTAACAGTAGGACACGCAGCCTCGCACCCTCAACTTGAACAGCGCATGCGCCGAGGGTTCCCCCGATCGCTGATAGGCGGCGCAGGATGTACGGAGCGGCGCGCGCATCGGTGATCGCCTTTCATTTCAACCTGATAGTACAAGTTCGCACAGCGACCAATCACAGCACAGGAAAGCGGGGCCAAACCGATTCCGACCAATCACAGCGCAGGAGGGCGGGGCCAAACCCAATCCAACCAATCACAGCGCAGTAGGGAGGGGCCCTTTATCTCTCTCCCATCCCAGTGACCAATGCCAGGGAGTGGGCATCGATGGCCCCGCCCTCGTGCGCTGTGATTGGTCGCTGTGCAAACTTGTACTATCCCATTAGCCAGTGACCAATAGGACCTCAGCGAGGTCCCGCCCCTGGAGTCACGTGCTCGGTATAGGTGTGAAGTCACGTGCGCGTCGCGTGTCAGGCGCGTGCCAGAAGCGTGTCACTTACCATGACCTCAAACCTCAAACCACAAGCGTGGTTGACTAGGTGTTGACAGCTGCGGTGACATCACGTGATAACAACCACGTGATGTCACACAGGGTCCGAGCAGAGGGCGCTATAGGACTTGAATTGCGGCGCTCAGGGCGTCTCACGTGTGATGTCATAGGGTTCGAGCTGCGTCCGACAGAGGGCGCTCACGTGATGTCACTTAGGGTTCATGCTGCATCCAATAGTGGGCGCTGTGCTCCGGTCACGTGTTTTTAAATTTGAATCGCTGCGCGGTAAATGCCCCTTTTATTCGATAAAAAAGGCTCCACGGCCGGCTGGGAATCGAACTCGCTACTTCGTGCACATCAGCCCGACACTCAACCCCCTGAGCTACGAACACATTGCTTCCGAGACCGCTTAAGTCGTCTTAGTTGTTCGTGTGTGTGTGTGTGTGTGTGTGTGTGTGTGTGTGTGTGTGTGCAATTCAGATCACTTGTTTTCCTGCCACATGGCTTTTGTAAGTGCGTTAAGAACAGGATGCGTCATTGCCGCAGGTCATGTGACGCTGGTTGTGTGACGTAATGCATCGCAGGGTGCTAACGTTGCTCGTCTTCCTATCACGTGATTTCGCGCGCGCGATTCAAACGGTGTTCGCGGTCTCGTAGCCTCGTGGCGCCCCTGATAACAACCACGTGATGTCACAGGGTTCGAGCTGTGTCCGAAAGAGGGCGCTCACGTGATGTCGCACAGGGTTTGTGCTGCATCCGACAGAGGGAGCTGCGCTCCGGACAAATGAAATGCATTGTTTTGACGCTCCGCTTGGTCGCTTTTGTTTATTCAGATGTCGCATTGGGGCTCGGAACGTCACTTGTGCGCCGGAGGTCGATCTGACAGGATGCTCGTGCGTGAACGTCTCGATGGCTGCGCAGAAGAACACACTCGATGGAGCGATGTTGAAGCCTGCGCTGCACAGCGAAAAGCAAACAACAACTTCTTTGTGTCTGCGTTGGATCTGCTGGTGGACCTCGTCATTTTTGGCAAGTTCGTTTCATATAAAGTGTCCGGGCGTGAAGCACATTCCCGCGCAGCGGGAGGCTCGCGCGGCTTTTGCTTCACGATAAATGCTCACACGCGTCGCAACAGTGAGGTTTATAGCGACGCCCGAACGTATACCCGAATCACAATGTTTACCCAACGAAGAATATCCGATAAAAAGAAAAAGCGGATGCTCCCCCAAACTCGGGCGACTTCACGGTTTGCTCTGATTGCACGGCCTACGACTCCCTGGGCGTACTCCAGCTTTTCGCACTCGAACTACCCGAGTCACGCATCGTTTTTCTCCTGATCTTCACGCTACAAGGTGAGCAGACTAAAAGCCTCGCGTTTTCCTTGCTAATAAGACATTTTGTTTCAACATTTGGTCCTCGAGAGGGAGAAAAATCACCTCGGTCCTCCAGCACACCCTTCTTGCACAGCAAGGTGAGCAGTCTAAAAGCCTAGCGTTCTCCTCGCTAATAGGATTTTTTTTTTGTTTCGGTATCTCTGAAAAGGTCATCGATATCTAGACGACCCGCATCATCTAGCCCCCTTGTCAGCTAATCGTCGGATATCTACGAATGTCGTCTAGCCATCTCATCCCCATCATGGTTATCTGTCACCTGTGCTCTCCCGACGACCGACAGCATTATTCCTCTGCAGACTCGCTTCAAGTTCATTTAGCCTTGGTTCACAATGTGACTCCCTCGCCATGCATTCCGTTTTACGAAAGAGTGTGCGCTCTTCGTAATTACACTTACACGAAAGAGACACAGAGGCGTACGACGTGGCAACCTTTTTTAGACATCATGCAGAGCATATATGTCAAACGTGCTCAGACATTTTGGTCTGCCACTGCGTTTTTTGTGAAACTCACCGTTGAGCTCGGATGTCTCTTTCCTGACGACGACATTGATGTGACTGTGCACTTTTTTCATAGTCAGGTCCAAACCGCATTAGTGGAAGTAATATCAGTAGTTCGATTCAGCGAGTTTGCACTGAAATAGCTGCCCGATTAAAGCATTATCAGTAACAAGGCTCGGGATTCTTTCTTGTCGGGATCAAAGTTTGTACTCTTAGTTTGGGACGATTCCTTCCTCCGACCGTTGGTTGCGGACATTTTTATCTGCTTGCCTCAAAGCAATGCCTCGTCAGTGTCAGTGAGGGTCTTCACGAATCTGAACGGGATATGTGCTTTGTTGTTTCCGGTGCTCGCCGTTTTGCGTCCTGCAAACGGGGCTTACAGAGGAAGAGCGTTCTCGTATTGTGAACATATGTGGAAGTACCTGTTTCCGAAAACCTTCCCCGTAACCTTTTCACAGGATGTGGGGGCCTTTGAGCGTAAAAATTATGTCTCAGTGAACGTGTTTGGTTATGACAGCCAGAAAAACTTTGTCTACCCCCTGAAGGTAGTTGATGACGAGTTGGAGCAGCATGTCGATCTTCTCCTTGTTGAGAACCATTTTGTGGGCATTGCAAACTTTGCGGGACTTTTTTGAAATGCCAAACGCCTACGCTTTCGTTGTAAGAGGACTCTAACTGGGTTTCAGAGGCAAGAAACCCTGTCTGACCATCTCTCAATGTGCAGGGACAAGAAGCTGGCCAAAACCGTCTTCCTAAACAAGGGTGACGAACTGTACTTTCGTCGGAGTACGCATGTCATGGAAGAGTTCCCCTTTTATTGCGTTTACGACTTTGAAGCGATTCTGGAACCGACTCATTCGACGGGCAATGTTTACGAGAATCAGGTCCCCAGCTCTTTCTGTCTTCTCGTCATCCGCTCAAAAAATTCGTCCATTGTTTAAGAATACCTCTATCGCCGACCCGACTGCGTAGAAAGATTCATTTTGATTCTCAACTTTCTAGAGAAGGAAATACCCCGCTTGATTAGGTCGAGTGCAGTGCCTCCTGAAATGACTCAAGAAAACGAGGCTTCCTACGCGGACTCTTCCCGCTGTGGCATTTGCAACGAAAGCTTTAGGAAGAAAATGAAAACTCGCGACCACGACCACATGACGGGAGAGTATAGGCGGGCGCTTTGCTCCCAGTGTAACCTAAACCATCGAATCAACAAACATACCGTTCCACTCATAGCGCATAACCATTCCTACGACCTTAGTTTCTTTCTAGGCAAGCTTAATTTGTTCGAGTACAAGGATATTAACGTACTCGGAAGCTCGTGCCAGAAGTTTAAATTGTTAGAGATAGGCAACCTTCGCTTTATTGAAAGCCTCGGATTTCTTAATGCAAGCCTGGAGACGCTCGTGCAAATCTCCACTCTAAGGGCACAAAGCATTTTTGTTGCCTTCGGCAGTCCTTTCCCGAACACGTCGACCTCCTTGCCCGCAAAGGAGTGTTTTGTTATAATTTTATTACAAGCTTTCAGAGTTACGAGGGTCAAAGCCTCCCGCCACGAGAGGCCTTTTTTAACAAGTTGACTGGGAGCGGGGTGTTTGAAGAGGACTACCAACATGCATAGGTCGTTTTCGATAACTTTGGTTTGAAGAACCTTGGAGAATACAGCGACCTTTACCTAAAAACGGACTGCCTCCTGCTGGCCGATGTTTTCCAAAACTTTAGACGGTGGACGCTGGAGACGTACGAAATTGAGGCTTTAATTTCGTATCGTTACCGTCCCTAAGCTTGTCGTGTGCGCGGAAACAGTCGAAAGTAAGACTGCAGCTAATTGACGATCCCGGCACCTATCTCATGATAGAACAGGGTATTCGCGGAGGGATTATTCAATGCACAACCCGCCATGCTGTCGCAAATGTTCCGGGAACGGATACGTTTAACCCGCAGCACAAACCGTCTCAGATTTTGGACTTGGACGTAAACAGTCTGTATGCGGCGCCAATGAGAGAAGCCTTGCCAGTGTCGGACTTTGAGTGGATGACGGAAGACGAGATTGCCTGCCTGAACATTGATGACGTTCCAGATGACGCTCCGACGGGCTACATTCTGGTGGTAGACCTCAGATATCCTCACGACTTGCACGATACTTTCCCTTGGCCCCGGTGAAGCAAAGCGTTTTTGGCGCAGTTGCTCGCGTTTCCCACCGGTGTGTCTTGAAAACTTCTTGTGTACATTTTTGTATAATCCGCCAGTGTACGGAAGCCGGATCCTATATCCCTTCTCATCTCACACCCTGACCTTGTAAATATATTTTTGGATAGTATTGCGCGCGTTGCTTTGTTATTCAACAACTTTTTTTTTGCGCCTCGGATGTGTCTTGATACTGCTTGTGTTGTACATTTTTGTGTAAAGTGTTTCCAGTGGTTTCTTTGTCGCGTAGAGTGATTTTAAAAGCCGTATCTGTATTTATAAGTGTGCGTGTTTTTAGAGCGAATGATAATAAAAACATGAAACATAATATCTGTCTCTTCTTTAGCGCGTATGGATGCGACCACGCTCCGATCCATTTTCCACAATACTCCGTTCAGCAGCGGCAGATGACGCTAAAATTAGCGAGAGATGACGTGAGCGCGATAGAGTTGTCGACATCTACCAAGCTGTCGCTAACATTATCGAGAGATTTCGCGTGATAATGGTAAAAGTTCACGCCAGCTAAGAGATTCAGGTGCGCGCCACGCCTCAAAATTAGGTATATACAGCTTACCATGTGTGGGAAGCGCACGGAAGGGCAACTTCAATGCTTTACGCTGGGCCAAGATGTAGCACGGCATGTGAACTTCAAAGTTTTACTATCACCCCAGCCAAAATTTTGCGGTATCCAGCTGATGCTAAGGGAACCTTCAGATGACCCACAAATTTAGCGGGGTCGAAGCTTTTACCACCAGATGTCAGCAATTTTTTGGCGATTAGCACTTCAAAGTTCTAACGCTAGATGGTGTCTATTCAAAAATAAATCACTGGGTCCAGCACGGTTTGTGAGTTTCAAGACTTTGCCCCACCGTTTAGCAGGTCCACTTCAAAGATTTACGCTGAACCAAGATTTAACACGGTGCGCCAGCTTCAAAGTTTAACCGTCACCTCACCCCCCATATTTGCTGCTGATGCAAATTGGACCGTAACATGACTTCCAAAGTTTATAGCGAGTCGAAGCTTTTACCACCAGATTGCACCCAATTCGAATGAGGACCACTTCATAGTCTGAACACTAGATGACGCCTATCCCCAAAATTGGCTGCGTCTTTGCAAAGATTTTTGCGAGCTGGCACCAAATTTGAACAGGGTCGCTTTAAAACTTTACGCAGGATCAACATGAATCACGGTCCGCGAGCTTTAAAGTTTTACAGACACCTCAAGCCAAATTTAGCGGAACCCAGCTGTTGCTGCTACTTGGGGCCGTCACATGACACCGAAATCCATCGGGTCGAAGACCCCAAATGCAACAGCTAAGGGGTCGCCTCGAGGCTACGAGTTCGCGAACACTGCTTGAATCGCGCGCGCGAAATCACGTGATCAGAAGACGAGCAACGTTAACGCCCAGCGACGTCACACGACCTCCGTCACATGACCTGCGGCAATGACGCATCCCTGTTTTTTAGCCGTATTACAAAAGCCAAGTGTCAGGAAAACACGTGATCTGAATTGCACACTGACAACTAAGACGAGTTAAGCGGTCTCGGAAGCAACGTGCTCGTAGCTCAGGGGGTAGGGTGTCGAGCTGCTGTGTCCAAGGTAGACAGGTCGATTCCCAGTCGGCCGCGGAGCCTTTTTTAGCGATTAAAAATGCATTTACCGCGCAGCGATTCAAATTCAAAACAAGTGACCGTCATGTGACCGGAGCGCAGCGCCCTCTGTTGGATGCAGCACGAACCCTGTGCGACATCACGTGAGCGCCCTCTTTCGGACACAGCTCGAACCCTGTGCGACATCACGTGGTGGTTATCATGAATTGCAAACACACACGAACAACTAGGACAAGTTAAGCGGTCTCGGAAGCAATGGGCTCGTAGCTTGTAATAAATGCAAAAAAAAATGTACTCGTAGCTCAGGGGGTAGGGTGTCGAGCTGCTGTGCGCAAGGTAGAGAGGTCGATTCCCAGCCGGCCGCGGAGCCTTTTTTATCGAATAAAAGGGGCATTTACCGCCCAGAGATTCAAATTCAGAACACGTGACCGTCATGTGACCGGGACGCAGCGCCCTCCTTCGGATGCAGCACAAACCCTGTGCGACATCACGTGAGCGCCCTCTGTCGGACGCAGCTCGAACCCTTTGACATCACACGTGAGACGCCCTGAGCGCCGCAATTCAAGTCCTATCGCGCCCTCTGTCGGACGAAGCTTGGACCCTGTGTGACATCACGTGGTTGTTATCACATGATGACCGCAGCTGTCAACACCTGGTCAACCACGCTTGTGGTTTGAGGTTTGAGGTCATGGTAAGTGACACGCGCCTGACACGCGACGCGCACGTGACTTCACACCTGTACCGAGCACGTGACTCGAGGTAGGGACCTCGCTGAGCTCCGATTGGTCACTGGCTATTTCCCTGTGGGCGGGGCCATCGATGCCCACTGCCTGGCATTGGTCACTGAGATGAGAGAGAGGGAAAGGGCCCGCCCTACTGCGCTGTGATTGGTCACAGCGCAGGAGGGCCCCGCCCTCCTGCGTTGTGATTGGTCGGATCGGGTTTGGCCCCGCCCTCCTGCGCCGTGATTGGTTGCTGTGCAAACTCGTACAGGTTTTCTACTACAAAAATTATTTTAAAAAATGAATGACGTTTAGAAATCTCTGCAATGCGAAACTGAAGTGCAGCTCTTGAGGAGGAGGGGAGCATACGGACGGGAGGATATGCACCTCGTTCTCCTTCGCACCCTCCCCTCTACCTCCTTTCCTCCTCCTCCCCTCCTCCTCCTCCTTCACTCCTCCCGCTAAATGTTTTCATGGGTGACGGGACACGAAGTCATGTGACGTCCTTTTTCACGCTAAATTTAACGGGGAAACTAAATTTCTGTTGAGCTCAAGTGACGTCAATTTCCCCGATAAATTTACAAGGGTAACTTAACCCGCCAAGCTTGGCAGGGAAATTTTCCCTGCTAAACGTTTAGCTGGGTGGTTACGCCGATGGTGACGCCCCGAAACGTGGGAAAGAGCGCCTAAGAGCTGCGATCAAAAAAAAAAAAAAAGTCGAGACGCTTCTATGGAGACGAACAAGGGTGTCATTGCAAGAGCCGCACCGCCATCGGCATCATAACATGGACGCGACGTTATATGGACGTGATGGCCGGATGACCGCGCTCCAAAAGCGTGGGTACTCAGCGGCCACCTGCGATAGGCCGACATGTATATAAAAGCTGCTACAATCTCTCAACCTGCCTCGTTCTACAGTACTTCATGCTGAATTCTCGTTTTCACCTCAAGAACCGTAGTAAAAAAAAGTCCGGCTTCTCGCGGAACATTACTAATTTTCCCCCTTATATAGAGAATTAAGATATGTGTAGGCGCATTTTAGATTAAATATATGTTATCTTATCAAGAGGTACATGTTTCAAACGCCAAAAGTATCGCTTCTTCCTCTGACAACCCAATATTGTAAGAGCTACTTCGCGCCGCGTATGAAAAATGCGCGCAACTTCCTTTTTTCTTGAGGTGAAAACGAGTATAGACGCTTAACAGCAGCTGTGCATGGGCTCCGCCATAACTGACCTTCAGTTTTTGTTCCCTCTTATTCCGTTCGCTTGACTTCATCATTTCCACAGCAGGACAGGTTATTGCCATTTTAAGTGTTACTGTGTCCTTCCCCCCAGCATAGGCCGTTGTGGAGACTCGTCAACGCCCGCTTCATTGGCTCGGCATCTCGGTAAGACAAGAGAAGGGCGGCTATGGCGGTTCAATCTGGCGCGTGTGTAAAGCGTCTATAGATGCCTCCCCCTGTTTTTTGAAACACAAAGTGCTTCGCGCAGAACATAGTCCAGCCGTTGCGGCGATCGTAGACGCCGCAGTTTTTAAAACTTGTAAGTTGTCAGGTTGAAATCGCACTCGGTAGTGTCACAGTTTGCGTAAGGAGCGATGAATAAAGCAAATACACATAAAATTACACAAATCAAGAGGCGCGGCAGACGCCAAGAGCCATTCGCTAATCCGTCATTCGCTCAAATGAGCGCCGCCATTCGTTAAAGTGTCATTCGATCGAACGTAGGGGTCGGGGCTTCATTCGTTAAAACGTCATTCGATCACGTGAGTGCCTCCCCCATTGACGATTGGAGAAAAGTAAAAAATTATCGTCTTTCGGAATGCGTGAAAAGCGTCAAGGATCCCACCTTCAGCGACGTGGAAACGCTGGACAAAATCATTGAAGACGTCACCTGGCCTCGTGCCGACACTTCGGACGAAGGAGACAACGCCGCAGACGCCGTGCGTTTACCAACGCATACGGAGGCTTTGTAGAGTATCGACAAAATTCGACAGTTTGTTTGCACCCACGACGGCGTTGCTGATCTGCTTCCAGAGCTTGCGGCCTTCGAAAGGAAGCTGATGTTTCGCGGTCGAAAAAAAGGTCAGCAGGCGATTACTGATTTATTTTGAGGTGAGAATAAAGTTACTCGCTCCTTTACCACACATTTCTACCGTTTCGTTTTACAGGGGCCCTGCAATCATATTAAAGCGTCTACCTTTTTTGCGGTTTCCACGTCTCTTGGGGTTCGGGCAAGCCAGCGGGCACGAAGAGCGTAACTAGATATCAGCGCGTCATATTTTACCGGACCGCTGCGGCGAAGAATTCCCTCGGGGCTACATACAATGCACAACACAGTTTATAGCCCGTTTTGACTGAAAGCTTTCACACTGGGGAAACGTTGTTGTTGTCTCAAACGCAGTGAAGGAATGCTATAGGATTGAGGGAACAACAGGGGGATTGTCCAAGTTGACTGACTGACTGCATGAGCATATGTTTATATCGCCACCGTATTTCCTCCACGCAGGTGACGGAGACAACGATATAGAGACTCCTCGCGCTTGCCTAGTTTCTCTACAACGTAGAAATACGAGACACCCAGCAGCGAAGTGTCGATAGTGCCGGAGAGCGGCGGGACAACGACCAGCGCAGGATTGCGGCTTCGTCATTTTTATGCGTCCGTGTCTTTGGTTTCCGCTCTCTGCAGCTTCCCACCGGGACGATAGCCGTGCCTAATTGTGCTAGCTTTGCGCACCACAGGTCGTAGGGTTCACAGCGCCCGAGCGAAAGCTTGCGCGAAAGAACCGGCAAGCAGTCGAGTAGTTTCCAATCGACGGGATGGCTGAAACGCCGGCTTGTGTGAATTGGGCCTAACGCTATCGTGTGATACACGATAGATACCTGAGCCGGCTTCCTCAAAGCAAATCTAACGTTCTTGAACGGCACGTAACATAAAGCTTAAATCGTGCTACATTCTATACAAACTTGATAAAAAAAAATCAAAAACTCACCTTCAACTCCTAGGAAGGCGTTGCCTATAGGCACCGCCGTACCGCTTCGAGGCAAAAGCAACATGGCGCTTGACGTTTTGGGGTGTTGGGCCTAGTCGCGGTTTCTGTTTACACGCCTAGGCGTGTAAACCGAAACCGAAACACTAATTTTTACTACCTCAAGTAATTGTTTGGCGATTTATCACTCGCAGAGCGTGTAAGAATATGCTAATGAGTGAAAATGGGGTGTAAACAGGGTGTAATATTACAATTTCGCTAACAGCGTAGCGGGAAAACTGAACTGTTGCATAGATCACGTGACGTAACGTTTTCAGTAAATTCAGCGGGGAAAAATATTTGAGGCCAGGAAATACCCATACTGAAAACCTTCAGTATTAGTTAACAATACTTCCGCTTTATTTCGAGCAATGCTAAAATATCACATTAATGGTAAACGGCGATCCACTTTAAAACCTTATTCTGAAATTCTACCGTCAGTTTCTCAGCGGGCGTTCATCGGGTAGGCTGCTTGACAAGTAACCTTGTGCCTTGATGTCATCTATGCTCTCAAGAAAATTTCTTGTTCGTGCTGCCAACATTGTACTGCCTATAGAGCCACTAAATGAGCGATGCATTAAAGGGGCGGTGCAACGATAATCAATTGGAATGTTTTTCACTTTACACGAACTTACTGGCACAAGTGGGACTCAAGGATACTCGCTGTAATTTTGAGGACCAAACCAAGTGTTTTCATTCAATCTCTCCTTCGCAAAACCTGATGACGTAGCTGAGCTGTAGCAGTATTGCCCAGTGACGATATTTGAATGCGGCTCATAGATTGGACCCGAGCGTGGCGTGGACACTCGATTTGGTCTCGTGATAATCGATAGCTCGAGACGAATTCGGGTAGTGTCCTGTGTCCAATCGCTGCAATGACGATAACAGCCGAACCATAACAATGTCAGGAACTCAGCGCGTGTCCTGTGCCTTGCCAACCCCAGCGCACGGCTATGATCAACATTGGCGGCATATAATCGGCTCCAGATTACGTGGCCGCTTGTTCTGGATGCGAGTTGAGAAGGTGAACTCTGCTCGTTTTTCTTTATTTTTTTTTTCTGCGACTTCGATTGCGTGTGGTAAAAAACGAACGGGTTTTCACAGGTCATTAACGACAGGGATTCGTTCTAAGAGGTATTTGCGCAAAATACAAAAATCGTTGCATCGCACCTATATCCCTGTAATGCCCAGACAGTGAAACCATCATACGAAAATTGTGAAACTTTATTATTTGGCTGCTTCTGGGTTTTACAGATTAGAAATGCAAAAAAATCTGAGTTTATTTTTCAGACTTTAAAACTACTCAATGTATCATATATGATACACTGGGCAGTAGGTGAACTCCATTTATGAAAATCATAAAAGCAGTTGCGATCGTTGTTGAGGCACAGATAGACATTACACTTGCAGCATGTAACGAAACTAAACTTGTCATAAGGTGAGCAGTTCTTGCATCGCTGCCTCTTCTCAGACATCAGAGGAAGGTGACCTACGCCATCCTTGCGGACATCATTCTCCGCAGTTTTGCTTGTGCCTGCGCGTTTCCTTCGTTTGGGTGTGGGGCATGGTAGAGATGATGGCCTCCCTCTCACATTCTTCTCTGCTTTCAACAGACTGTCCGCCACGCCTGCAATAAACACGCGAAGCTTCACCGTCTTCATGTGAAGTTGCTTAGAGTGCCGTCTGTGCAAATTCCACGCATTCACTACCGCAATAATGAATGTGTGGTAGAAGATGTATAAGTACCCCCTTCGTGACTTGATGCAGTACTTGTACAAAGAAACCAGATAATTATGAAGATCAGTTCCACCCATAAAGCTGTTGTATGCTCCAACGATGTGAGGGCGAGAGATCTCGATATGTTTTTTTCTCTTTTCTGTCCCATCGCCTCACGGTTTCAACAGGTTCGACAGACAAGTAGTTAGACACGAGTGCAACAGCACGACTGTCCTACCATCTCACAATGGCGATGGACCTTGCAGTGTCGACACGGTAGTTAAAAGAATCTCTTCCTTCTTTTCTCAGCTCCTTCTCGGTCATGAGTTTGCAGTCTTGCAGTCGGTTTTGACGCAATGTTCCTACGTAATAAATGCCTTTCTTTTGCAGCTCAGCCGCCAAATCAATGCTGCTGAAAAAGTTGTCTGCTGCAACTTTGAAATTTTTGTTTTCTGGAATGAGTGAGCACATTTGTAAGACTGTTCCGCCTCCAAGACCGTGTTCACACTTCTTTTTGCTTTGTCCCTGGTACACCTCAAATTGGTATAGGAGCCCAGTTGTCCCGGCACGTCCCCAAAGTTTGAAGGCCCAAGGGGTTGGTTTGTCGGGGAGGTACTGCTTTAGATTGCTTCTTCCCTTGAAAGCAACCATAATTTCATCAACAGAAATCCAGGGACGGAGTTTCCATACATTGTCATCCTTGTCTTCCTGAGCAACGTCGCAATTGTTGACAAAATGAATGCACTGCATTAGTCTTTCAAACCTATTCCTTGACATGACATCACAAATCGGGGTGTATCGTGTACCGTTTTCCCAGTAACACCGTACACTTGGCATCTGAACCAAACCCATCTGCAAGTATATTCCCAAGAATTGTTCCAGTTCAGCCCTGGTTGTGGCCACACACTCCCCATTTTCTGAGTGCTGTAGATGTTTGTTTGCTCAGTAAGAGAATCCATCATACCTACAGTGACAAATTTTCTGAAGAACCCCAGGGGTGTATCGAGGTCACCAGGTTCGGAAAACGCTTCCGAGAACAAGCCTGGATTGCCTCTAAGTAGCTCTTTCTTCCATTGTCCGCAATCCACTGTTGATGAAGCGCACGCCACGCCTGACATGCTCTCTTCATCCTCATCGTCTGACGACTTTTCTTCGGGATCTGGTGGAGGTTGTTCCGAAGCCAAATACTCCTTGTCACTGTCTTCAGAAAAGTCCATATCACTGCAGTCATCACCAGCACAGATGCGATTGAGAATGTCCCGTGCAGAGCAATCTGTAAAGGAGGTCACAAAACGCCCAGCTGAAACATCTGACATTTAAGGATTCCGAAGAGAAGCGACAGTGACAAGTGCCCATTGTATCATATATGATACACTCGATTACGCTTACCGATGCCACTAACTTCTGATAATGTAGAGTCAACAAAACTGTGCATTGATCGCTCACTGTGCCTTAAGAAACAAATAGCGAATATCAATATCGCAAACTCACCTCCTGATTTTGCAGACCGACTGTAAAAAGTTCGTGTTGGCAAGCCGGCCGCGTTTTCGCTGGAGGAAGCCATCTTGCGGGTGCCTGTAAGACCCCTTGCGGTGCATATCCGAACTACATTTTGCGAAAAATACCGGGAAATGTATCTGTGGTGATACAGTGGGCATTTGGTTTTCGAAAATGCGTTTCGTATAAAAACAAAAATGTTTGAATGGACCGTATCACATATGATACGCTGGGCATTATTAAGTGTCGGCACTCTGTTCCCCGATATTTCGGTGGGCGCCGCCGTCTTGGTTCGTAGTGCAGAGCAGACGCAACTGCCGATCGTCCTGACTCAAAAGTGATAATTGCTCAGCATTATATCGGTGTTAGGAAGCTCACGTAATAATGCTTTGCTCTTTCGCGAGCTGTTTAAACATTTTTGAAGGACGGAAAAGCGTGTCCCGTGATTTTGAGATAACGCTTCAGATAACTGGCAACCATGATGTTAAGCCTTAAAGGAGCGGTGCAACGATAATCATTTGGAATGTTTTTTTCACTTTACACGAGCTTACTAGCACTAGGGGGCTCAAGGATTGTCGTACGCAACGTTACTGGCCAAGAAACTCCTTTGTTGCGGTGTAATTTCAGAGACAAAAGCGCTTATTCTCATTCAATCTCTCTTTTGCAAAATTTGATGACGTAACGTGGGGATCGCAGTACACCCCAATGACGATATTTGAATGCGGTTCATAGATTGGACCCGAGCATTGCGTTGGCACTCAATTTGGGTTCGTGATAATTACTATTAGCCCCGTGCGCGACCGAAAGCGTCGCTGTGGTCGGCCTTCCACGATTGGCCGAACGCTGACTATGACGTCGGAAAGGGGATTTTCATCGACGGAAATAAGAGGAATGAAAGAACTTTAAATTTGACGGTGTTGGCAGTGTTCCTTTGAGAGCGCAATGATTTCAAGCTTCCACCATGCTAATATCAAACACCATCGAACTTGTTGTTTGCAAGGTAATGACGTCACAAAGGGGAACCACAGGAGGGCGCCACCAAAACTTCTCGCCGCTAATACCTGTTTCCACCTCAAGAAAAAAGTACGTTTTGCGCATTGTTCCTACGCGGCGCGAAATAGTTCTTACGAGATCCGGTTGTCGGAGGAAAAAGCTATGCTTTTGGCGTTTGGAACGTGTACGTCTTGATAAGATAACACATATCTAATCTAAAATTCACCTACATATGTCTTCATCATCAACATAAAGGGGGAAAGTAGTAATGTTCCGCGAGGAGCCGGACTTGTTTTACTTCGGTTCTTGAGGTGAAAACAGGTATAGCTCGAGAAGCAATGACGACAATAGCCGAGACATAACAATGTCTGGAACTCAGCGCGTGTCCTGTGCTTTGCCAACCCCAGCGCGTGGTTATGATCAACACTGGCGGCATATGATCGGCTCCAGATCGCGTGGCCCCTTGTTCTGGCTGCGAGTTGAGGAGGTGAACGCTGCTCGTTTTTCTTTATTTTTTTCTGGGACTTCTATTGCGTGGGGTGAATAACGAATGCGTGTTTCATAGGTCATTAACGTCAGGGATCCGTTCTAAGCGGTATTTGCGCAAAATACAAAAATTGTTGCGTCGCTCCTTTAATACGGGTAAAGCCTGGTTCACATGCAGCGATTTTGGCGCTAGAGCAGCGCGATTTCTGCTGTCGCGGCACTCGTGCGGCTCAACCGCTGGTGCTGGCCAGAGCGCCGCGACGGCAGAAATCGCGCCGCTCTACAAAACCGCTGCATGTGAAACCCGCTTTAGGGTTGTTACTCTGAAGCTTAGCTTATTTAGTGGCTTTTCTACTGCAACTTCTTCCGTCGTGTTTTTATGTTGCGTTTTCAACCGTTCCAGCGGATGATTTCGGCTTGTTATTTTATTTTTAGCGGCCGTAGTTTGTAAGTGGTCTTCGACGATCGCGCGCGAAGACTATTGACTCCCTGCTCGCTCAAGCGCGTTGTGGTGCAGAAGGCGGCATTCACTGGTGGCCATAGCTTATTACGTTCCTCCTCAGTGCCAGCTTTTGATTACCTGCCAGAACTCTCCTGCAACGTGCATTGCACACCGCAAATATTGTAGTTCTTCTTAGAAAATAAGTGGGAGCTCGTTCTGAAACTGTGTTCATCATGGCGAACTCGCTTTTCAACCGGCAACGTTATGAGTGTATATGAACATTTGCTACAGACGTTCGATATCTGCGATGCGAAGCAGTAAAACAGCCGTAGCATCTTACCTGACCGATTGAAACTGCTCTTGCGACTAGGCCAGTCGCATGTTTTGCTGCTCCGCGATACGAACTGAGCGTCACACGTTGGCCATCCTGCTGATCCTGCTGATCAGATAGTTTACCATCATGCTCGAGCCGGTAGTTTTGGTTTTTGCGTAGAACCCCAAAACCAAGCTTCGATTCACGGATGTGTCTTTGACTAGGCAAAAATAAAGAGACCACAATATAATTATTTTGATAGTTTTACTCACGAAACAAAAGTTCACACAAACGGTAGTTTGTCTTTCACTCATGAATAAACAGAGTTATCCACGTTTACTATTTACCAAATGACCAAACTACAGCCACTAAATAACCTGCGCTTAAAATATGGGCACTCCCTTTTCCGACATTATTCTGGGCACCACAATGTTTGTGCTTGTGCAGAGCAGACGCAACTGCCGATCTTCATGATTCAAAAGTGCGAATTCCTGAGCAGAAGTTTCGGTGTTAGGAAGCTCACGTAAAATTTTTTTTTATCTGTTGAGAACTGTTTAAACATTTATGAACGATAGGAAAGCGTTTCCCGTGACTTCAGATAAACCTTCAGATAACTGGCAGCCATAATTTTAAGCCACAATGTGGGCGAGTGTCATTACTTTGAAGCGTAGCTTCTTTAGTGGGCGGATCGGTGGCCGAGTGGGCTAGCGCACACCATCTCGGAGCATGTGGAGCGAAAGCTCGCGTTGCAGAACCCAGGGATATTGAGTTCAATCCCCACCCCTGCCCATTTCGGTTTGTATAAGCATGGTACCGGCGTTCGGCCATGTATCACTACTGCGTGGTGCACGCTAGAGACCCCAGGCTAGCGGTTGTACTGCACAGGATTAAGCCTGGTTCAGACAGCTGCGTTTGACTGCGTTAAACTGCGTTGCGGCTGCGAGAAACCAGGACGTCCCGGCTGCTTAAATCGCGTGCCAAGATGATACCTTGAATTGGATTCCGCGCTTCATACGAAGCAGAGATGTGCCGGTGACTCGCTTTCGGTTCTCGACGCAACGCAGTCAAACGCAGTCAAACGCAGCTGTCTGAACCAGGCTTTAGTTGCTCAACTACAGACGGGAGACTCGTCGCCCGTTGAGGCAGACCAAGTTCTAGGCTGTACAAACATAAACACAACCCAATTTATTTTAGCTTATTTATAGTGGCACTAGACGCGACAATTTCATACTACAAGAGGGTATATTATTCCCGGCACGGTGCTGTAACGAGCGTCATATATAAGATGTCGCGTGCCAGCCAACCCCCTTGAAGTGGAAGCCACGCTAGGGGTATTCACACGAGGGAGAAATCCCGGGGATTTCTCCCCGGCACGCGCATCCCACGACGAAAACGTCAGGCTTTGCGATGTGCAAAAGCCTCGCGTTTTCATCTCGTGAGGCGCGCGTGCCGGGGAGAAATCCCCGGGATTTCTCCCTCGTGTGAATACCCAGCAGGTGACTCTCGGTGAAAGCCAGCGTAAAGCCTGGTTCAAACAGTTGCGTTTGACTGCGTTTGACTGCGTTGCGGCAGCGAGAAACCAGGACATTCCTCCTGCTCATAGCGCGTGCCAAGAGATTCCTTAAATTGGGTGCCACGCTTCATACGAAGCACAGATGTGCCGGTGACTGGCTTTCGGTTCTCGCCGCAACGCAGTCAAACGCACTCAACCGCAAGTGTCTGAACCGGCCTTAAGCCTTAGCTACGTAATGGAAGAAAACTGGGTTGTCTTCCCTTAACCAGACTTTGTTATTAATAAGACGACATAACACTGATCTAAGATGAAGCTACATATATCTAAATTCAACACACGAAGGGGGAAATTAGTGCAGAGGCGTTCCCGTATGAGACGGTCGACGTATGCTTTGTCCGTTGTTTCAGTAAAAATATTCCTAGGATAGACCCTTTCACAAATTCAGTGCCATCTAGTGGCTGAAATATCAGTCTAAATTTCTGTATGCTAATGGCGGTTAGAATGTGGTACATATTCGTCAACGGCAGACGTGCGAAAGTTGCGGTTTTCTTCACTGCACAGTTATTTTTCTATTTGTTTCAGTTGCGACGGTGTGTACCACTCTGTACAAGGCGCTCGGTGGAGTCAAATTCTTGATAAAATTCACCATATTTTATTGCCATGAGATGTCTGGGGCGTGCCGAAGCCAAGCATTCCAAGGTTTTACATGACACCCTCAAATGCGTAGCGCGTAGAAGCTTATAAGTCTCGTCACGGTAAAATAGGAGAATAAAGGCCGGTTCACACATGCAGCGAAGCGCTAATGTAGCGCTTCTCACGTGTCGTCCGCTACTTGTCGTCTGCCATGAGCAACAGTTTTGACGGTGCGATACAAAGCTGGTGAACGCTCTCGTCAGCACGCGCTTAGCTCGAGGTCAGCGCTATGCTCGTAGCGCTCCGCTGCATGTGTGAACAGGCCTTGATGCAGCGAACGAACGTCTGGAATTTTCAGGCTCCGCTTCTGTATTCTTTCTCCACCAGTTATCAAAAGAACGCCATTAGCATGTACAGATAATATAAACCTAAATGATGATAGTTATTGAAGTTGCCAGACAAAATTTCGAAAAGGGTCTATTGCCGAAGCATTTTTTCACCAGTTACGCTAAGAACGGCTCGTCCAGAAAAATATCTTCGAGTTTCCACCTCCCCATTCTTCCCTTTCTCCAGCTATAACTCCTTTTATTGTTTTTTTTTTCCATTTTTGTATATTTTTTTTATAATCTTTAACCACCACTTTTTTGTTGCTTATTTGAGACTGTACGTGCAGTTACAAGTAGGTCAAATTGCTTTTAGTCTTATGCTGCGCTTTCACACGCGCATGATCAAGGGAAGACGAAAACAAAGAACTCGCCTCGTTCACTCATTCTTAACATCGGCTTCGGTGTGACGCCCGCATCTGCAACTCTGCCTGTCTTCTATCTTATGTAATGTTTGTTCATTTGGGACAATTGCTGAACCTGCTGTTTTTAGACTAGCTCGTTTTTCTCCGTATGTGCAGATATGTTCTAAAGAGAACAGGATCTCCCTGAAGCTCGTTCTTCAACCCGACGACCCTTGGTGCCCTGTCCAACCGTTCAATTGAAGCAGCCAGCTCTTCCTTCAAAAGTTTGCCACCCTCCTTCTTAACAAGATCTACAATGGGCGAGTTTATTTCTCATCAAAACAGTGTGTTCAAAAACATAAATGTCGCGATTTTTTATACGCAAATATTAACTATGCATTGCGGGATGCGAAAGAACGAATATACCGCTACTTGTCAGGACTAAGGTGCCTTCATGCGCGCTTTGCTTAGGGTGATGACATCTGGCCATTTAGTTAGGAGCGCATATTATCCTTTTTGTTTATTTTGGAGCGCGTGAAAACGTGTCTTCCTGGAGTCGCTACTAGCGTCAACTGTGCTACGTTCTGATTGTGTTTCCGGCAATTTTTTTTGTATTTCTTTTTTTTTTGTGAGTTTATGCCGTCGGCATCTGGTACTACAAAGGATATCATCAGCCTCATGAGGAGGACATCAGGTACCCTTGTTCAAACTACCGTGGTCCGAACCAACGTTCTTAGATCTGCAAGTTGACAAGCACCTCGAAAGAGCGGTGTTGGAAAGGGACACTTCTTCGTTGCTTGCACGCGAGCGGGTGCGCTCGAATCGCGCTCCTAGCGCCACCGGCGTCAAAACCTCCATTGAAAAGGAAGGATAATTTTCAAACGAGGCTCATTTTCGCCGACTTTTGCGCAAACTTTTTATTTATCACAAAAACACCGATACGACACCATCCCACCGCCGGTAATCTGAGTCAAACGGTCCACTGATTCCGCAGCGCCTCTCCATAGGGCGCGCTGATAGTGTAGCGAGCGCCACCGAGCGCACGCGCCTCGAAAGGGCGCCCGGCGTTCTAGGAAGCTTGTCAGCTGACATTGATCTACCGGGTGATTCAAGGAGAGGCCAGGCTCTTTAAAGGGATACTGAACCAAAGAATTTAGTGTCCGTAATAAGTGGCGCACGTTCTTTCTACGAGCCAGCAGCCGCCGGTGTGCGCGAGCACACGCAACAAAAATGACGTCAAAGACCTCCATTCGCGCTTAAGAGGACGGTGAAATGCATGGGCTTCGGGCCAAAGGAGAATAGATACAGCCTTTTCATCTCTACAAGTGAAAGCTACGTGCTAGTTAGACCAATTAATCGCTTACCTTTTACCCCAGACACCACCGTGTAGATGCAAAACTTGTCTTTATTCTCCCTTGGCCCGAAGCCCATACATTTCACTGTCGAATGGAGATCTTTGACGTCATTTTTGTTGCGTGTGCTAGCGCACACCGGCGGCTGCTGGCCCGTGGAAAGAACGTGCGCCACTTATTATGGACACTAAATTCCTTGGTTCAGTATCCCTTTAAATCGACCGCAAAATTCGGTTTCTTAACCTATCGCGCTACGATTGTGTGCAGCGTTGCCCACAGATGGTGCATTTTTGTTATAAAATTTGCAAAGAGCGAACTTACCTGAACAAAAAGTGAAGAAAGAAAACGGCTTAGCTCCTATGGAAACGCAGTCAAGCCGCCGGTCATCAAACAACACGGCGCCGTTCCGCACGGGAGACAAGAGATGGCGCAAGCGGTCGCTACGCCAACTGCCGCCAATGAACGAGCAGACGACGCCGAGAGCCGGCGTCTTTAGCAGACAAGGAACTGCAGTTCCTTGTTGTTACCGGGCCTCTTTTTGTTTCTGCGACTGTCGCCGCCTGCGGAACGCGCGCCGCTTTTGAGTCGAAAAGATCGTCTACTAAAAGTGCCGGCTCTCGGCGCCGTATGCTCGTTCATTGGTGGCGCACGTTGCGCCATCTCTTGTCTGCCGTGCGAAACGGCGCCGTGTTGCTTGAAGACCGGTGGCGTCGCTGCGTTTCCATAGGAGCTAAGCCTTTTTCTTTCTTTACTTTTTCCTCAGGTAAGCTCGCTGTTTGCAAATTTTACAAAAAAGATGCACCATCTATGGGCAACGCTGCACAAAGTCGTAGCGCGATAGGTTAACCAACCGAATTTTACGATCAATTTAAAGAGCCTGGCCTCTCCTTGAATCACCCTGTAGTAAGGTTGGTCTGGACCAGGGCTGGCTTGCTTGAAATACGACTGAAGTCCTAGAGGTTAACTCCATTTAAAAGTAGAAATAAAATTAAATGACTGATATCGATTTACGGAGATTTAATAAGAACACCGCCAAGTGTTACACTATCGGTAAACTTCGATCCCCTTTAAAAACGACATTCAAAAGGCTATACCCAGCCCATCAGCGGGCAATGAGCGGGTTGGGTGTTTGTCAAGCTACCTTGTGCCCAAACGTCATGCTGGGGAGGGGCGGTAGAAGTGCTGGTGAAGGAATTGCGGAAAGAGGGCGAGAGTGTAGGGCGGTGCTGGAGGTCGAGCTTAGGAGCTTCGCGAGAGCCTAAAGGCCCGTTCACACTCTTGCGACCGAGTTCGACCGAGAGAGACCAGTTAGGAACAGCTCCGCTGCAGCGGAGCTGGTCGGAGCTGGTCCTAAGAGATTGCAAGAGGCTTAAAAACCGGTCTGGTCTCTCTCGGTCGAACTCGGTCGCAAGAGTGTGAACGGGCCTTAATGGCAAAGAGCGAGAGCTTAGCAAGGCAGTTGGAAGGGCGGAAACAGTGGATACGAGACCTGACGGGCTAAAACGCAGAGATGGTGAGATACACACTAAACATTGTAACACCCATAAACGTGTAAAAAGGGTGTAAGAAGGGTGCAAGTTAGGAAAAACACCCTATTTACAACCTTTTTACACGATTTCTGAATATCAGTGGGTGTAAAAAGGGTGTGTTGACGTCTTACACCCCTTACACGCCCTTTTTACGCCCCACTTGTAGCGATGGTTTCTGAAATCGTGTAAAAAGGGTGTATGGGCGAATTTTACGCCCTTCATTCACACGGTGTGAGAGGGGCGTAATGTTGATACTGTCGAACACACCCATGATTTCATAACCGTTCATGTTTATTGCTTTAGTGAAACGGTTGCTGATGTACGGCGGTACGAACATCGAGAATGATTAATCGCCACACGAAGGCGCGTATGATTAGGAAGTGCTAGAGAATAGTTTTTGCAACTCCGATCGAACTCTCCGTCCGACATGAGCCGAAAATTACGTGTCGCGCGTGCATCAGTTTTATCAGTTCAACTTCGATTTAAAAAATCACCTCCGCTCGCAAAAGGTGACCGAAGACGTGTAAATATACAGCCCAGGAAACACACCGTATTGCGCCGATATTGGATCGAATCGAAACGAGTGTGCCCACACCATTTTGGTTTAGCCAATACTTAACAAATGGGATGAGTCGCGCCGACGCCATCCTGACCTAACGTACGCGACGCCGTTTTTGGTTAAGTGTTGAGAGTATCCTGCGTGAATCGGCTATGCCGGAGAGGTATTTCTATTTCTTGACCGCCTAAAATACGACGTTAAAAAACAAAAATTAAGCAAAACGGAATCTGCTTGCTTTTAGCCCGAGAAGTTTTTCTCGGGCTAACAGCAAGCAAATACCGTTTTGCTTAATCTTTTTTTTTTTTTTTTTACCTGCGCTGAAGCTTTGAACAAGCTGTGGCACCCTTATTTCGGGTAGTACAGCCTCACCTGACTGGACCAATAAGTAAACTTCCAAACACATGGAGAAAAAAAAAAGAAAGGCAAAGAAGGAACTCAAACGGATAAACAAGACGACGATCAACGAGTTCTACCGAGACAGCATAAGCCACTCCCCGGCTCCACAGTTTTTGAAAGGGAACCGCCGCCACTGGAACAGCAACCCCAAGGTCCCGCACGCAAGGCGACCCTCCCTGTGCAGCGCAGGAGGCAGCAGAGGGAGATTAGCTGCTTTGTCCACCCCCTTTGACCTCGTCTTCTGATAAGCTTCCACACCTTCTTTCGTGTCTTTGTGTGGCTGTGAGCGACTGCGAAGGCCGCTTCTAGCGAATCAGAGGGGTAGAGCGAAACACGTGACCGCTCTCCGTAGAACAAACACGCTTGGACGAAAAGTTGTCACGCGACCCTTTCTGACGCGCTGATGGGCTCACCGGAGTCATAGCCTTCGCCGTTTGCCAGGTTATGGTGAGTTGTAGGGACCACGTGAATCCGGTTTCCAAAAAGCGTCCTTCAGTGCTCTCCTGTTTTCCGTGCAAGCAGGTCCTGACGAGTTCCATTTCGTGACCGTGGTTTTTCGTCGTGAACGGCGGAATACATCCATGCCAACTTTTTTATAATGGCCGTTTACTTCGTCGGAGTCTATGGAATTACTGTGCTGTGTTTGTAGAACGCGTTTCGGCAAAGCATCGGTGGACGCGAGACTTCCGTTGAATGTGATCAACCGCCTTCATCCTCGACATTGTGTTCGCGTTGTTACGTGCTGCGCGAATCAGACTGTGCATCTATCACGACAGAGAGACAGCTGCTCATCGGTGACCGCGAGCCTTCCGTTGGATGTGAGCTACCGCCTTCGTCCCCTAAATTGTGTTTGCGAATTGTTCTGTGCTGCTCGAATCGGATTATGCATCTATCACGGATTACATGAGATCGCTCCCTTATATGTAAGTACTCTGCAAGCATGCTTCTGATAGTAGTCCTGCCTCCGTCTCAATAGACCATTTTACTGTTTACAAACGTGAACTGCCGCTTGCGTCCCAAGTAACTTCCGGTCGTTCCGTCTTTGTGAACGTAGTTAGCAGAGACATGGCTACGGCCAGATGGCCTGCTTGCAATCGTCTAAAGAGAATTTAGTAGAACCTAGTATGATCTTGATCGAAAAATAAAAAGTGAACCAGGCATGTTTCGACTCCTTTGCAGTCATTTTTTCGTGCACTCTTTTGGGTTATCACACCCTACTTTATGGGTGTTGGTCATCGCGGCTTTTTTTTAATATTTTCCTTTCTGGCGGTGGTACACCCAATTTAGAGGGCGTACTGCGCAGTCATAACACCCTAATAAAAAGGTGTACAGTGGAATCACACCCTATTTTAAGGGTGTTCGGAATAATGCCGTCCTTTAGGGGTGTTAGGAAAAACGCCCTTTTCTTAGGGCGTTTTCCTACACCCATAAGGGTGTTAGTTATAGGACAAGCCATTTACACCCATAAGGGTGTTACGATGTTTAGTGTGTAGTGCGCCCGCAACATGTGGAAGGGCCTTGTGCTGACGGAGAGTGCCTTACCCAGTATGGGGATATAAAAGGTGGGCTGTACGACGTTCAGCCAGATAGTTGGAACAACTAGGGCTACGGGAGAAAAGACAAACACAGCTTCAGATGGCCGAGGAGAAAGGTGGTAGGACAGGGGGAAAGGAGGCAGAGCGCAGGATGGTGTGGGTGGTCGGAAGTTCGAATATGTCAAGATGCAAAGATTCGGTGCTAAAGACGGCGAAGAGTGATGAGACGAAGCAGGTTAAGGACATTCCAGGCAGGAGGTTTAGTGAGGGGATGTATAGCGCCAAGGACATGATGTTGGACAGCATGAAGGGAAAGAACCTAGTTGTCTTGCACACAGGGCTAAATGACGTACTCAACTTGAAGTGGCGGCATCTGGTGAAGCAAATAGAGGCGGAAGTGGCCAAACTCCGGGGCATGTGGGAGGGGGTGGGTACTGCATTTTTAATTATCCCAGAGGCCCAGGCAAAGAGGCCCGAGGTGGCCAGGCAGGTTATTGAGGTGAACGGTGTTATGGGGGAGAAGAGGGAGGCCATTAGGTACGGCGTTATCGATGCCAACCAGGAGATCTCTCGAACAGGAGCACACCACCCTCTCTCCTGGGATGGCATCTATTAAAGCGTACTCTTCGTGAGGCATGTAGTGTAGAGGACAGGACTTAGAGCTAGGATTTTTTTACGGGTGCAGACGTGCCCGAGGAGATACCCTATCTTATGAGCGAAGAGGCAAGAAGGAATGGCAGGGCTAAGACTCACAGGAGAAACTGAAAGATACAACAGAATGTAGGATTCATAAACATGCAAGGTGGCAGGAATAGGGTGAAGTGAAAAGACATCCAAGACCAACTCCAAAAGGAAAATTTCAACGTATACTGGGTCGGGGAGACACATCTTAGTGACATAGAATAACCACCTTTAACGCCGGAGTACCCGTGGATAGCGTGAATGAAAAAAGAAACGGAAAGAAGGGAGGTCTAGGGGCATTGGTGAAAGGACAAGATTGAACAGAGTCAACGACGATTGTAGGGAACATGTCACTTGCCCTTCGAGAGAGTCGAAGTGACGCGTTGTCTTTTGATACGTTGAGTTGGCTGAGGTAGCCAGGGACATCCACTACAATCCATCGTTATTGGAATCGGAGAATAGTCATATCAAGAGAAATAACTCAAACTATTCTGTCAGTAGACTGCCCACATTAAAGTACCACCCTGGAAAGGGTAGTGCAAAACAGCGCAATCAACAAGTGCAGCACCCTGGGGACCGAATGCCCTAAAAAGATGTCAGAGCCAACATGAGACACATCACAAATAAAACAAAAATTTCACAGTTTTGTGTGTATGTTTTATGATGTCTGGGAGATAATACGGCCAAGTAAGGTAACTGTGGATGTGGTGCTTGAGTGCCAAAAGTCGTTGAGACAGAAACCTTCCAGCGGTAACTGACTGCAACGTAGACCTAGCGAACCGTGCATTTTTTTATTTAGAACAATTGAAACAAGTTTTTGCGGACTATAAATTACCGATTTCCAAGAATTACTCAAAGGAATTTTGCGGTAAGAAATATATATATATATATATATATATATATATATATATATATATATATATATATATATATATATATATACAGGGTGGTTTTTTTTAAGCTTAACCGAATTTTTAAAAACAAACCATGAAAGCTAGGTTGATTCGGTCTGCGCAGGTGAGTTATAAGGCCAGGGGGACATAGTATAGGGGATTAATCGTAACGATCAGTCGGCTAATTAGTTACAATTCGTTAATTAACTTTTTAATTAATAAAAATAGACATATAGTTCCAATCAGAAACTTGCTCAGCGTCATCGAAAACCACTAAATCAGTAATTTTCGAAAAGACTTCGAACGTGTGAGAAGCGTAGTAGTGCACGAAAGTTACCGCTCGTGGAGCAGGTACAAGGCTGGGGCTTGATAAGCGACGGAAAAATTGCGCGGCCGCCTTATCGCAACCGCTAGCTTTGTACCTGCTCCACGAGTGGTAACTTTAGTGCACTACTACGCTTCTCACGCGTCCAAAGTCTTTCTGAAAATTACTGATTTAGTGTTTTTCGATGACGCTGAGCAAGTTTCTAATTGAAAATATATGTCTATTTTCATTATATTAAAAAGTTCATTAACGATTTTTAACTAAATAGCCGACTGATCGTTACGATTAGCCTCCTATAATATGTCCTCCTGGACGTATAACTCACCTGCACAGACCGCATTAATCTAGCTCTCATGTTTTAAAAAAAAAATTATGTTAATCTTAAAAAAAAGCACCCTGTACATATCTGTAGATATTTCTTTAATTGGCGAACAAATATTGCATTATTTTGAAGTTGTTCATATTTATCAAAATTCCAGGCGCAATGCGAAATACGCTTAAAATAGTTAGGGCATTTTTTTGTCGAAAGTGAATAAACTATAAAATACATTGAACATAAAAATTAAGCTTAAAAAGAGGATTAAAATATTTGTTGAAGAATCGCCTCAAATGCAAGGAAGAAAGTATGCAGGCTAGATGGTCTGAAAACATCACTGAAAGAGAACCTGAGACCCGGGTGTCGAACCGAAATTTTTATCGATTCGGTTCCGGTTCGTGTTCACGGCTTTCGGTTCAGCTCCGGTTCAGTTCCGGGGAGCAAAAAATAACGGTTCGAATTGGTTCGAACCGATTTGAACCACGAAACTGAGAATATATTTTCTGCGTTTCTTTGGAAATAGGCACTCCTTCAATAGTGAAACGATCGAGTATCTATATAGCTTTTTATAAGTCGTTGAATCCACTTTTATTTTGAGGTACAAAAATAAGAAAGCGTAATTTATTTTCGATGCAACTGTAAAAGAAAGCTAAATGAACGCATACTGCTCAACATCTCTTATTTTTTTTACCTTAGTCGCATATATTTTGCCTGAATCTAAAGGTTATCTGTTTGGTAGGTCGCCTAAGATACCCGTTAATGCTGCAGCTTTGCGTCGCAGTATTAAAAGTCGAATCCTGCTGTGCTCTTGAACCGAGGAATTAGTTACAGTGCATAAAATCATAAAATGGGCACGTCCTCGCAATATATATCCTGGAATCTAGTTTACAAAATGTGTTTTACAATATATGTGATGACAACCCCACTGTAATAGAAGCAATAATATTTTTGAAATTCCAGGAAAGTTTTAGGACAAACCCTTTCAGTCTAACTTTTATAGAAACACTGAGCGGCAATCAACACGCTTGCTTTCCTAACCAATCACTCAGCACTGTAAGGCAGGCGAATAATCATGCGGAAAAGAATGAACTTCGTACTCAGATCTTATCTGGCCTAAAATAGCGCGAACTGAATTTAACATTTTCGAGATAGCTTGCTGTTTGAGGTTTGTTCTTGTTGAGATGCCAGTCAATTCAATTTGCAAATAAACATCAGCCTTGCCATTTTTTATATTTCTTGTTAAATAGAAAAAAGTATTTGAAGGTAAACATCTTCGACAGACGTCTGTCTGGTTGGGAAGTGATAATGGGAAAATATTTGACTCCAACCGAAAATTAAACTCGGACCCAACGTTTCAAAGCCAGTTCGGTTTCTTCTTCAGGGGCGATTCATCTCGTCCGTGGGGGCCGCCTCGTCTTCTTTGATAGGTACGAATACCTTCTAATCGCGCTTCCGCCTTGCCATCCAGTCTTTTTCTAATCACGTGTCGTAGTCCACTCACATAAACGGATGGTAAGGTACCTAAAGATCTGTTGATAATTCCTGGTGTATTTTGGATGTGCCATGATTCAAGGTGATGTCTTTTTCGGAGATTGGTTTCAACATCAAGAACGGACGCGTTCGCGAAGTCTATCGGATGGTCAAAGGTGTCACAGTGCTCCGCAAGAGCACTGCGTTCTCTGTAGAATTTGCGTACATCGTTCTTGCGCTGGCGTAACCTTTCCTTAAAGTTCTTTGTTTCGACGATATAAGATGCAGGACATTTTAAGCAGGGGATCCGGCAAACAATTCCCGGTGCTTTTTCCTTCGGGGGGCGATCTTTTGGTCTTGGCATGAATCGCGCGAGAGTGGATACCGGTTTGTGAACCACGTGAATGCCTTTGCGAGTACCCCTGATAGTGCTTCGCTAGCACCTTGAACGTAGGGAACGCTGATGCGCGTGATGGGGCGATGCGGCGCAGCTCGCTTTGGTTGTGGGTTTTGGCGAGCGTGAACCATAAGTTTGGTGACTTGTCGGATGAGGGTAGCCGTTCTTTCTCAGATCAGCGATCACACTCTGCTCCTCGCTTTTTCTGTCAGTTTCTGAAGAACAGATAACAGCCGCCCTGGACATGAGTGTTGCAACGACTGATGCCTTGTGACTCGTTGGATGGTTCGACTTAAAATTAAGGTAGCGTCCGGTGTGAGTGGGCTTCCTGTATACCGAAAACTTCATCTCCTCCCCTTGCCTCTTCACCAGTACATCAAGTAATGGTAAAGTGTTGTCTTTTTCCCGTTTCACGGCGAACTGGATGTCGGGCTTGATGGAGTTGAGGTGAGCCAGGAACTTATCAACTTCTGATGTTTTCAATATAGAAAAACAGTCGTCCACATAACGCATGAACACCTCAGGTCTGTTGGTAAAGGACTGTAGCGCTCTTTGTTCCAAGCTTTCCATTGTCAAATTTGCAGTGGTGACAGATATGGACGCGCCCATCGCAGTTCCGCTGGTTTGTTTGTAAAAGTCCCCTTTAAAGCAAAAGTAGGTGCTGCGGAGGCAAAAATCAAGAAGACGGCACAGCTCGTCCACGCTGAGGCTGGTTCTGGTGCTGAGTTCGGAATCTGATTTGAGAACCGCTCTGGCTGTGGAGACTGCCAGGGGTACTGGAACGCTGGTAAAGAGGGACACGGCATCGAACGACACCACGCTGTGTTCCCTGTTGACTTTCACTTCCGACATGCGTTCAACGAAGTTACCGGCATTGCAGAGATAGGTGGATGTTGTTCCAGTGAGAGGCGAAATTATCCGGTGTAAGTAGTTTGACAAGGCCCGGAGTGGAGAGGTGGTGAAATCGGGTATTGTAGCGTTTCTGGCCTGGGTGGGACCCCAAAAAAGGGTCCCTCCCCTCAAACGAGATTAGAGGGGATTATTTCCCTGGACTGCCGCCCCTGGAAAGGGATAAGCATGGATTATGCTCGGACCACTTCTTTGCATAAACCCGAGGCAGTCGTCGCGCTCTGATAGGACGTTCGACGCGGAGCTTTGTTAGACGCTCGCTGATTATATTAGAGAGAAAGGGAAGTGCATGCGTGGATAGACTGAGTGACGGGGGGCCACGGGGGCTTCAAGAAAGCCGGGTGGCCACATGGCGGACAGCGCTCGAAATGCGGCTTGTCTTGTTTTGGATTGGCAGAAACACTTTGCTACTTCGAACAGCGAGCGGCCGCTAAATTAACCGCCGATGCTACCGTGAGCTATGATCGCGTCATAACGACTCCGTGAAATTCGGCTTGTCTTGGATCGGCAGAAACACTTTGCTACTTCGAGCAGCGAGCGGCCGCGAAATTAACCGCTGATGCAGAGTGGTTTCCGTGACGACTCGTCCATTCGTCTTCAATCTGCAAAATGCGGTTCGTTTGCTTCGCTTTACTACGAGCGTACTTATTTTGTAAAGCAAGGGGTGTTTCTCGTGCTTTGCGTAATCTGGATGAATCGTCTTCTTTTCAATACGCGTCGAGTCCGTTGCACCGACTCCCCCGTGAACCACGCACCCGAAAACGTAACCGAAGGCCTCTGCCCCCCAGAACCGCGCGAGACGGCAAAGCCCGCCCAGGAGCCTCTTTGCACTCCTACTTCTGCGTGTTTTCTCGTACTATGTCGACTTTGCGGAGTAACAAAACAAGGGAAAAAAATAATAAAAGTGAAGGGCAACCACACGCGCGTCTCTTCGTTTTATTATTTTTGTCGCCGTCTCGGATTAATTATGAGTCGTTCTCCGTCTAGCCTGCGTTTTTGCCACCAGTTTGGTTAAAATATTGACGTGTAAGCAACGCAACTCTTCACACTGCCTTTATTTATTTTTTTTCCGCAGTGGATTTTTTCAATTTGTATTCCTGCCCGGTTTTGCTACTCTTCTGCTCTGTCTCCTCTCTCTCCCCCACCCCCCCCCCCCCCCCATAAAAGAAAGGCCCACACAATAACGTGTTCCAGTACCCTGAAACAAGTCACCCTCCTATTCTTCGCCGTTGAAATATTTTAGGCTGTACAACTGTGATGTGTGCACATTGAAAGGCAACTTCTTGCTGCAATGTTTGTCGTTGAATATTAAATCACCAGCACAAATGTTATTTACCGTTGAGTGCCCGGGACAGCTTAAGAGACACCAGCACACCCTTCAATGGTTCAAACCACTGCTTCATGCACCACACAGGTGACTGTGGCATAGTGAGAAGCACAACCAGGGTGCTTGCTGTTTAATGTCGGAAACACTTTGGAAAACGCAGTTACCACATGAGCCTGAAGTTCTAGAGAATCTTAAACCTTGGTGCCATGCAAAATAACTAAGCTAAAGAAACTGTTAAGGAAGAGTCACAACAGGTGCACGCCACAGGTTCTCGTAACTCTCCACATACCAGGCCGGGCAGCTGTGGACCAGCGAGCAGGTGTCGTAGAGTAGCTGCCACTGCGAGCGGTGCAGTGTCTCATAAAAAGAAACAGTTGCTGGAGAAAGCTCTCATGAATGCAAAGTCTGTGGTGAGCTTGGAGTAGTGATGGTGAAGCAAAAAGGATTCATGCCAAGCCTGTTCTTGTGTTCCACGATGTACAGCGTCCTCCCCTTACCAGAATTCCTGGCTGTTATTTTCCTTCCCTACGTGTGCGTGCCCCCATCAACAGCAATAGTAATAATTGCACGCTGTTTCAACAGGACGTGCTGATTTGGAGGGGGCTTGGTGGCAGAATGTGTTAGCACACTGCAGCTCGCAGTGTGTGGAGCGAAAACTTGCACTGCTTGCCCCTGCCCGTTTTGACCTGGATGAGCACTGTACCTACGCATGGCCGTGTATTACTACTATATGATTCATCTTAAAGACTTTGGGCTATCGGTTGTACCGCACTAGTCAAATTTCTCACATAGAGCGTGACAAAGTGTCGCCATGCACTGCCAGACCGATCTTCCTTTTTCTTAACGAATAATGGCTAATTTTCTTTGTTCCTGCTAATTTGGCAGTCGAGTAAAAAAAAAAAGAACTACTTTTGTGTGTGATGGGAAACATACAAACCTCTCTATATACAAGATTTACCTACAGCCAGGCACGTAGCCAAGGGGGTGGCCCATAGGGCTCAGGACCCCCCCCCCCCCCCCCCCGAAATCTTCCATTTTGCTGGGGCCATCTCTCTCCCATCCCCCTGATACAACATTTTGTCATGGGCGGGCCTCCCCCGAAACAAAATCTTGGCTACATGCCTGCCTACAGCCACTTAAAAACATTGCCGCTCTTCAAGCTTGCCAAGGGTAGGCCTGCACGCAATCCACTACACTCTGTTTCACATTAATTTCGAAAACTGTAGAAACTGCGGCCTCTGTGCAGGCCGGAGGAGTCCTGCTGTGAAATTAACACACTTGGGAAAAACGTACCCCATGTTTGCCTAAGGGCATTGGATGATTTTAAAAAGGCATTCATACTTTCAGTCGGCTTGCAAACTGTAGTAAGAATGTTAGTTTGTACCATAGACGTTTCAATTGCCCCTGCTTCAACTACTGGGAAATGATTTCAAATTCGCAATAGTGCTGAACGGAACCAAAACACATGGGGGAACGGTGGCCGAGTGGGCTAGCACGTCTCAGCTCGGGGCATGTGGAGCAAACGCTCGCGCTGCAGAACCCAGGAATCCTGGGCTCAATCCCAGCCCTTGCTCATTTCGATCTGGACGAGGATCATACCGGTACGCGTTTGTGTAATCACTACTACATGATGCACGCTAAAGATCCCAGGCTTTCGGTCATACTGCACTGGCTAAAGTTCTCATCTACAGCGGCAAGCTTGGCGCCATTTGAGGCAGGCCGACCTTTCGCTGTGTAGACATCCTCAACACAATGCGACTTCTTTTTTTTTTTAACTGAAACACGTACAAAAGGGAACGTGCCTATGACCTTGTACAGTAATGCATTGAACTGTCTGTGAAAGCTTGTGATACACAAACGGGCAAGAGGCAAGAACGAGAGCATGCACATTCACACTGTGGCATGCAGCAAATACATCACAGCAGCCTCCTTTGCCAGAGTTCCCTTGGCAGATGTAACAGCAGGGCAGCGAATGCCGATATGACCCAAAACATTGTAAAAGTTATTGCTTTGCTTTTAATAATAGTTAAAAAAAATTGAGATTAATAGCTTTTCCAAACAAAGCCATATTAGCAGTGCTTTTTGGCGCAGATGGAACAGTCTGCCGTGATGGTGAGGAAATGCTGTAGCCGTTGCCTTTTGCCAAGTTATGGAGAAACACAGTACAGATCATTCCACTCAGAGAGAAGACGCACCCTTGAACCAGAGCACTCAAACGGGACTTTTACTCGGTGCGTCGTCTGCTTCAAGAACCAAGCTGTACAAATGATCCGTTAGCATGCAACATGGTTCCAAATCTCACGTTTCGGCTATTTCAAGTGCAAATTTAGAAGTGGGAGTTAGCGTGCAATGCCATACTTGATGAAGAGATTAACAGGGCACAATTGCGCAACCATCTCCTGTGCAAAGGAAACAGAAAACTGGAAACAAGCACATAAACAATGTGCACCGTCAATCTGCTCTGGCAACAAAACAAAAAAAACTTTACACCAATTTGGATCGGAAATCATTGAACCCCCTAACAACGGAGTCTTAAAAAAATAAAATAAAAAAAAATAAAGCACTTGCCAACAAGCAATGATTATGCATATTCGAGGCATTTCGTCGACGAAAAACAAATCCGCCAGAAACCCGGTGCTTGCTAAGCATTCGAGAAAAACAAAAACCAAGGGTGCTTACATTATTGTTGATCATCATTGTTGATCTCGGATTAATTATGACAGTGTTATCGGACAACGATTGCTTGGGCGGGAAGCACTTTGGGTTGAATTCACGGATACTTGTGGTCATCAGATTTATTTGTTTTGTTCCAACATGAACGCCAGAAAACTGTCAAGTTGTGCGGACCACCTGCGGACTACGTTCAGTGCGTCTTCAAGTTCAAACGGCCGCCTGATTGTTCGAATTGTCGTCTGCTCTTTCAAACGTTTCTGCTTGTCGTCTGCTCTCTTAGACGACGCCGGTCCGTAGACCAAATGTTGGCCCGGTACTTGCGATAAGAAGTGAGTGCAGGCCTCAAAAGACTTAAATTTGAAGGTTGGTAAGCAGGCTCGATGTAAACAGTAGATACAAGATGTTGGTCATTGTTACCAGTGACCAACACCGACTTGTTGTGCCTAATTCAGTTGGTCCGATTCTGCTTGCGATTTTCAGTATCGTCGTCGACCATCTCAGCTACGGTTCACGCTTTTGCAGCCCGAGCAGCGTCGCGACTGAAAATTCCGAGCGAAATCTTTTCATGCGAATCAGGCTTTAGCGTACAATCTGCGGCGTCCACGCGGAATGAATCGCCACATGTCACTAAAGCATTCGAGAAAAACAAAAACCAAGGGTGCTTACATTATTGTTGATCATCATTGTTGATCTCGGATTAATTATGACAGTGTTATACACCAACTCCTGTTTACAAACAAACCGGAGCGCCCCTCGCAGGACGCCACCGGCGCCGCGCATGTGCGATGGAGTGTGGGCAAGAAGCTTGCCGTCGCCCATAAACAAACCACTGAAATGCAATGTTGTCGGCGTCAGTGTGAGTCCCCCTGACCTTTTTTGCGTTTCAATTGTTGATTCTACGTCTTAATGGAAATGTCTGACTACTTGAGGGGCCTCAGCGAAATTAACGAGGCTCGTTACACCGCAAAACTTTGAGTGAATAATGCGACATGCGGCGATTCATTCCGCGCGGACGCCGCAGAATGTATGCTAAAGCCTGATTCGCATGATAAGATTTTGCTCGCAATTTTCAGTTGCAACGTCGCTCGGGCTGCAAGAGCATGAACCATAGCTGAAATGGTCGACGTCGATACTGAAAATGGCAAACAGAATCGGACCAAGTGAATCAGGCATAACAAGTCGGTGATGCCCACTAATAACAATGATCACATCTCCTTGTACCCACTGTTTACATCGAGCCTGCTTACCAACCTTCAAACTTAAGTCTTTTGAGGCCTGCACTTACGCCTTATCGCACGTACCGGGCCAGCATTTGATCTACGGGCCGGTGTCGTCTAAAAGAGCAGACGACAGGCAGAAACGTTTGAAAGAGCAGACGACAGTTCGAACGATCAGGCGGCCGTTTGAACTTGAAGACGCACTGAACGTAGTCCGCAGGTGGTCCGTACAACTTGACGGTTTTCTGGCGTTCATGTTCATCAAATAAATCTGATGACCACAAGTATCCGTGAATTCAACCCAAAGTGCTTCCCGCCCAAGCAATCGTGGTCCGGCGGCGTCTGGTTTTCTCTCTTAACGGCACATATCCACGTTTTTGGACGAACCGAGCACATGAGAACTGACCTTCAAACCTTTCTCGACTCTTTTGGTACAGCCCCAGTCGCGGCGTTCTGACAAAAAGGCAGGTTTTTGTCTGGTTCCTTTCAAAACAACGCAGGAATACACGTCTCACATGGGGTACTTCCGCCCACAACCCCAGACCGGAAGAGCGCCCGACGCGCCACCACCGTACTGTGACGTAACAGAGTTGAGTTTGTGTATAGGGGGTGGGGGGGGGGGGGGGAAATCTGCTACATACCTGCCGTTTAGACGTGGCACACGGGACACAACGCTTGGTACGTTCAGAAATCAGTTGGGATCTGATCAATTATACCGTAAATAACAATCGCACGTTTGTAATTCGAGTGGATGGCCGCATTTTTTGTTCCAACCGACCCACCGTGGCAGGCGCTCGACAAGTTGCAGTCTGAAAGGGGTTCATTTGTTACGTCACTTGCTTCGTATCCCACAGAGCACAGGCAAGGCTACTTGCAAACTGGCGCGATTATCGGCTTCGCCACTTGGCGACGCCAGCACGTCATTACTTGGCCCTCTGAGACACCCCAGGACCGCCCCTGACAGTCAAGGCTTTGCAGCTGCGTTCAGGTGGACGCGCCATACTTCCACAGGGCGGTGCTGCTCTCGATTTGCGTTTATCAGGTGATTTCATTGCCTATACTCCATCCCACAAGTTGTCTGCAGCAGGGGCAAAGACACGGGCACGTTGCTTTTAAAGGTGCCATTCTTGCGCAAGCACTCATGTAAACAAAGCTCACTGCAGTCCTATGCGATCCTGCCCTTGCCTTCGTCTTTGCTGCACACAACCTGTGGGACGGAGTCCAGTCGACGTTATGGCTGTGCTCAGCACAATTAAAAGCGGAACCATATTCGCCTCCCGCGCAATAGACATAGTGGCCGGAGGCAGTGCTGCCAAAGGGAGAAATTTCTCTCGACGTAATGGAATACCTATGCTAGGTGATTAACGAATGCAAAGAGCAGCGGACAACATACCAAACCTGAAATAGCCATTAAGGTGCTGCGTAAACGAACCACATCACAGCGGCAGTAGGAAGGGGGCCGCTAGATGTTTAGTGCGGTCCCACCACGAGGTACAGCTGAAAATGGTGAGACGCCTAGATTTGGCTCGTGCGCTCTCTGTCGTTCGCCCTGCCGAATTCCGTGAAATTGCCCAGATGCACATAGACGGCGCTGCAATCGGACATGACGCCGCCCTGAGATCCCCAAGTTGAATGATGTACAGCCACTGTCAGGTGTTGCAACAATAACAAGAGTGATAGCTGCTTGTATTGGCTTCAAATAGTACAAGTTGCGCCAACAGCTTTCACGACCAACTTTGCACAGCTAATACAACCGATGCTAGACAATGATATCATTAGATAGCCAAAGTGATGCAAGTTACAGCACTCCTAGGCCACATATTTATTACTGTAGCAGACACATGGGCCATAGTAGCTTGATGTGTTCGCTATAGTTACTAATAGCATCCGAACGGCAGCATGGTATTGCAGTTGTCCCATATACGGCGCAAGCTTTCTACCTTCAACAATGCTTTGGAACCTCGTAAGCTTAGAGCATGATCGGGCCTAGAGCATGTGCAGCCAAAGTACAACAGAAGGTGACGAGCATGTGCTGGAGGCCCGCCCGCTTGCCTACAGTGACACAGGACAGGTGTATAAACCTCCGAAAGGAATGTGTTCACGAGCTTCACAACCCTTGCATTGTAAATATCGCATTCTTTTTGTGTCTGCACGCACGGGCAACATTTCATACACCACACAGAGTGCTCGCTCACCGCCCGGCAACATCACCATGACTTCGAGTGAACCGGTTCGCTACCCACCGAGCGCTTATTACGGAAGTCTTCGGAGATGTAAACAAGCATGTTACAAGCAGGCCACAGCTGCTGTATTATATTAAGTATCGAGTGGTGCCATCTACCCGAAGTCAGTGAAAGTGTTCCCTCCCTGCTTCCTACTCTGCTGTTGGCCGGCGACTGACGAGCCTGACCTTCGACGCCAAAGCCTGTTTTCTCCGGTTTCCCCAATGTGCCCTCATGGCACGTGATGAAGCGAGCGACCCCGAAGGCGGTGTACAGCTGAGGAGCAGGTCAGCTGCCGTAGTTATTTGACCGAAGTCCGAAAATTGTTTCATGGCCCCTTTAAAGACCAGTTTTGTTACGCACAAGCAATCGAAAGGATACAAATGTTTAGATATGCCCAACTGCCTCGCGTGAGGGTGGGTCCAGGAGCCATCACTGAGAGCAGAATGGCCGTCATCCCGCAGGCGGGCTAGGCTTGATGTTTACAAGATCACGGCCAGTCAATCCGGTTTTAGCGGTGTGTCATCATGTACACAATTTTGCGATGCACACACGATTGATTGGATTTTTTTCATCACTACAGAGTGCTGCTCATTAGAGAAATCGAATGGCTCTTCTTAGCGCTTGTACAGTCCGGGACAAGAGTCCCCAGGACGGGCGAGCTGTGACTGAAACGCATTGCTGTGCCATCTGCCGGCGGTTTGGCTGGTTTCGAGATCACACAAAAGCGCATGTGCGTCCTACTGTGCCTGCAAACATGTGTTTTCCCTCTCCTCTGCGGCACGGCGCCTAACTCGGTATCGGGCGCGTGGTAGGGGCTCGGAGATAGCGCTTACTGACACGGCACCTATAAAGCAAGAAGTCACGGCAGCTCAACTGAGCGATAAACTCAACTGGTTATAAAGGAAGGTGAGCTGACACGGCGAAATGCGGCGCAATGCCGCAGGCGGTATCTCCAGTTTCGGAATGTGTAGCAGACGCTCGTCAGCCGCAAGCGCTATCTCCGAGGCGGTACCACGCGCCCGATTCCGAGTTAGGCGCCCCGCCGCAGAAGACCGGAAAAACACACGTTTGCAGGCACAGTAGGACGCGCATGCGCCTTTGTGTGATGTCGAAGCTAGGCGACCCGCCGGCAAATGGCAGAGCAATGCGTTTCAGTCGCAGCTCACGCGTCCTGGAGACTTTTGTCCCCGGCTGTACAACTCGCCGCAGGCAGGTTACCTTTACCCTGCCTAAACATCCATGAAACCTATATAGCAGTTTTTTTGTGTTAGCAAACCAACACACCAGTCTGACTGGATTTCGCAAGCAACAAAAGTCTGGCTCCTCTACGAGATGATGATCGTCCTTTCACGGCTTTCAGTGGTGGATAATTGTACGCACTCAAAGATCTGTACACCTTTGATGACTCACATGTAACGAAACTGGTCTTAAAAATTGGAGATCAGGTGGTTCTGAATGTCCGTCGACTCCAGCCACAGCTCACTGTCTTGGAACATTCCGCACTCCAA
>JABSTQ010008276.1:0-27734 GCA_013358835.2 Ixodes persulcatus | reverse complement strand
CAGGGTATCGGTGGCGCTTTGGGCTAGAGCACACACTAGCACACACCAGCTCGGAGCACGTGGAGCGAAAGCTCGCGCTGCAGAACCCAGGGATCCTTAGTTCAATCCTCACCCCTTGACCGTTTTGATCTAGATGAGCATCGTACTGGCGTGCGGTCGTGTATCACTACTGCGTGATGCACGTTAAAATCACGGGCCAGCAGTTATACTCACTGGCTAATTTGCTCATCTACAGTGGTTAACAATGTCGCCATATTCTGGCAGACTAAACTCTTTTGTATAAACAACTAACGACTAATTTGTCATTTTGTTTGACCAACTAGCCAAACATTTGTGAAAAGGTACTTCATAAACTAGTATGATGAAAATGTGAGCTCTTCACTTGCGAGTGTCGGTTTTTCTGGTGAATTTTACATCGACAATTTAGCTCGATCCGAAAAAAAAAGAAACCTAAAAACAAAAATATAAAAATGTTACCGAAAACACGGGGCAAAGGCTTGGTAGTAAATACAATCGAGACGTTTTTTTTGTTCTTTTTTTCTCATGTCATATATTGCGTGGCCCAATGAATTAAAAGTACTTTTAAAAAATCGTCAAAATATGTTTGGCGTGCTCTGGTGCAGTAATTCGTCATGAAGGTGCTATTAAGTGGCGGACATGTCTTTTGAGAATTAGAAAAGAAACACTCGCCTTCATCAAAAGTTGGAAATAAAGACACTAATTTCTCTATGGGCAGAGAAAAGGTTAAACCTATTGCGTGCTCCTGCAAAAAAAAAACAACAAAAAATGTTTTTGTGAGTTTTTGGGAAATTTGATCAAAACAACACAGAGTATAAAAGCGAGGTCAGACGGATTTTCCTCCTGCCGCGTCCTTGTTTAGCTCAAACAGCCAAATAGCCAACAAGAAAGGTATTTTCTCAAATGGAAAACCCTCCCTCTATGTCAATAGGAAAATAAGCGTCTTTATTTCTAACTTTTGATTGGGGCCAGTGTTTTCTTAAATATTCTACAAAAATATGTCACGCTTTTTTAAAGTGCCTTCAAACCATTGGACCCACGCGGTATGCACAAGATACATATACTGTGAATTACAATGTGCGGATATAAAGATGTTCTTAGCGGGACGATTCACAAGATTTTAACTCCCCGAACTGCAACGATTCACATTAAGTGTTTGACATTAGTACGCCTAGGCGATAAAAATATAACGTGCGCGTTAATTTTAGAGTGGACGCTCTTTGACAGGTCTTGAAACGAATGTCTCCTATAATAACCAATATTTCTGATAACGGCCAATCTGAAGAGTTAAGTAAATTCGGGAATTAATGTAATTTAAGCGCGACAAGATGGCAGTTCGAAATCACACACAGTCTGGGATAACTATTTGTGTAACGTTAACTTGGACTGCAGTCTTTCATTGCAATACCCCTGTATTACACGTGTATGCTGACCAAGGTGTATTGCAAGACACCGAGGGTGCACAAGACATGGAGGGTGCACAAACTAATAAAGAAAATTGTTTATATATCACAGAAAACCTTGGGCTTGTTCACTACGTTCAGAGACCCAGTCATGGCTGCTGTGAGTTGAATCATGGGTAGCAGGGGAGGGGCTTCTCAGCTAGGTTTATTTTCCATATCTGAATCCAGGCATCTTGACCCAAGTTCCCCACTCTAGAGGATTTTTGTTTCGTGAATCGGTTGCTTTTTTACAGGGACTAGAGGAGAACTGGCCACGCGGTACTGGCCATGGGCTTGGTGGTGAGCCTCCTCGTACACACTGGGTTCATCCCTACTGCCATCAGTTCACGCCTTCTTCACTTTGTAAAGTGTCAGTATCTGTAGCGGCTAATAATTCCATGAAGGGTGCTGTCTCACGCATTTGCGTCGAGTACTACTTTAAAGGGTCAAATATAGTTGACGCAGCGCGGGCGCTATCGCAGCGCAGAGAGGTGGTAAGTAATCACAGATCTTAAATGTGGTGTGCTCTAAGACCACTGAAAGGCGCGTGATGGACAACTCTGCGCTCAACATTGGGGACTTTTAGCAAACCATTACGGTGTTCCGCGCACCGCACTACCGCAGCCTTTGGAGCGTGCTTTTAAGCGCGCGCCCCGCGGTTACGGTATCACTCCGGGCGAGCGCTTGCTTCAAAGGCTCCGGAAGTGCAGTACCCGGAACACGGTAACGGTTTGCTAAAAGTCCCTATAGAATAGCTTTTACGACGAAACGAACGGTACGAGTAGGTACGAGACGCCGAGACGCTACGGCGGGTTACTATGGCAGCAGACCCGCTGAGCCAGGGCACCCAAAACGAAACTGAATCTTATCTCGCACACGGAGTTACTATAATATCTCAATAGTCTCCCATCAGACTTCGGAATGAAAGCGCAATGATAATAAACACGTATTTTATTACTAATAACTTCTCACAAAAAATAAGAAATCTACTTTTAAAAAATCGAGATGCTTCTACGGAGGCGAACAAGGGAGTCATTGCAAAAACCGCACCGCCATCGGCACCATAAAATGGACGCAACGTTGCATGTTGCATGGACATCATGGCCGGATGACCGCGCTCCAAAAGTGTTGGCACTGGGTACCGCGCGGGCACCTGCGATAGGCCGATATGTATATAAAAGCAGCTACGATCTCTCAAACTGCCTCTTTCTACAGTGTTTCATGCCGCGATTGTGTCGAGAAGCCTCCCCCTGCATTTTGAAACAGTAAGTCCGTCGCGCAGTCTAACATAGTCCAGCTATTGCGGAGATCGTAGACGCCGCTGTCTTCAAAACTCTTATGCGGTCAGGTTGCAGTCGCAGTCGGTATTTTCACAGTTTACCTGAAAAACGATGAACGAAGCGAAAAATATAAAATTACAAAATCAAGAGACGCGGCAGACGCGAAGGGTCATTCGCTAATCCGTCATTCGCTCAAATGAGCGCCGCCATTCGCTAAAGTGTCATTCAATCAAACGTAGGGGGCGGGGCTTCATTCGCGAAAACGTAATTCGTTCAAGTGAGTGCCTCCCCTGTTATATTATATATAGTCTCTCGTGTTTCTCTTCCACATCGTCAAAATCTCGGGCTAACAAGGTTGCAGGCTAGTACATCACAATTGTACCACCATCTTTTAAGTGCAGCTAACCGAACAATGCGCAGCGAGGTGAAAACAATTGGAAATATTTTTATGACAATTATCTCCGCCTACCAATGGGGAAAAAATATATAGTTCTCACGGGTAATTAACGGGTGACACAAGTCAAAATGAAGAATCCGAAGCTGCCTGCTTGGTGCTTTCGCCCGGTAGGGTCCTCAGCGCCCGGAATGCAGGACCACATCAGAGAGGCATCCAAGGCCGTCAACACTGAGGTGTCGGCATTAGCACAGCAAACAAGGGTCACGTGCCGTGTCCGATAATGATATTCTGAAAAACAATTACAGGAAGATTGATTGGTGGATTCTTAAGGAAAGCGTTACATGACCCTTGGAAACACCGCACACGTCCCCCTTTGGGAAACGCTTACGCTGATTTTTTTCACGTTTCGCTTTTCTCTTTCTCTCTTAATTCCTCTATTTTTTGCTGCCTCTTTTTAGCCTCGTTACAAAGTACGTGTTAGTGGTTCCCAAAAGGGGACGTGTGTGGCGTTTTCCAAGGGTCAAGCTAACGAATTCCCTAAGAATCCACCAATGAATCTTAATGTAATTTGTTTTCACACCTTTTCTGTACGCTGCGTGTCAGAGTACGTCGACGCCCTTGGATACGATGATCTATATCACTCGTGGAAAAAACCACATCCATACCATTTGTGGGTCCATATCACATTAGCGAATGACATTTTAGCGAAAAGCGACATTTGAGCGAATTGACGTTTTAGCGAATAACGGGGGCTCGCGTTAACCCATTCGCCGCGCTGCGCTTACGACGCTTCGCGGCGACAGTCTGCGTCGGCGCATTACAAAAATGTGAACCCATTTGGCCCACCCGAAAACGCCGCTTCGCGGCGTCCGACTATTCGCTAAAGTGTCATTCGGTGAAACGTGGGCGTTCGCTCAAACGTCATTCGATCAAGTGAGTGCCTCCCATCACAGCCCACGCACCGCTACTAGGCAAACACAGAGCGAAGAACAACCGGCGACGGCAGAGCGGCAACTGAGCATGCCCGCATTCCACAGCGCCGCGGCACGACAGCTCCTAGATAATAAAGTCGTAGTGCTTAATAAGATGGCGTCATTAAAGAAGTCCAATGCTAGGCACAAATTGGAAACGAGTGCTGCGTCAACGTTCGGCTCAAACTTTACTCGAAGCCGAGCGTTGACGCAGCACTCGTTTCCAAGAATCTGTGTCCAGCGTTGACCTTCTCTGATTAACCTTGTTATCTAGAAGGTGTTGTGCGGCGTCTCTTCCTCTCTGCCTCCGCGCCAGACGTGCGCGTGACTTTGCCGAAAACGAAAGGGCTCGTTTTCGGCGAAGTCCCGAGTGCCAGTGCTTCTACATTAAGGAACCTATACTTCGTTTCAGCTTCGGTCCGAGCGCGGCCGATGTTATGAGCCGAAGGGCCAATCAAACAGCGCAAAAAGCGCAACGTCATGGCGTGCTCTCTGCGCTTGATAGGACTAGCCAGCGGAGGAGCGCGCACAGAGAGACGGCGAATACCGGCTGGTCCTATCAACTGCAGAGAGCAAGCCATGACGTTGTGCATCTTTCGCTGTTTGATTGGCCCTTCGGCTCATAACATCGGCCGCGCTCGGACCGAAGCTGAAACGAAGTATACTTGGGAGAGGCCATCGTATAGCAAGCTACATTGAGAATTCGGCGAATGGCGACACTAAATAGAGGTGTAGAATTAAAAGAAAACTGTTTATCACTGTATCATTCAGCGCAAAATAATCACGTAAAATGCCACTCAGTGCGACAGCGCAGACTATGTTTTGATTATTTTATGCAGAACCTACTTTTTAGCCTCATTGTTCGCCAAGTTTCCCCCGTAGATTCCAGCAATTGGTCCTCGCATGCGGTTTAAAGAATGTTGACGCGCCAGAGTTTGTGGAGCATAGCTCACACGAAATGCACTACGATAGGATCCTCCACGTTCATTCAATTGGGTACAATTTTGTGCGTTACTTGGGAGACTTCAAGAAGATGTCCGTATGCAAATTAAGCGGGGATCGAGTCTGCTAATGCGCGTGCGCAACTTGCTCGCAAACTAATTTAATAATGTGGTGATGATGAAAATGCGCTTATTTATATGTCGAGACCCGTTCAATAGATACCGCCCTCAGTGGTAAAATTAACTGCTTTGTATTTCAGTTCAAGGGCACGATGTTGCGGACATCGAGCCTACCTCTCCGAGGTTTGCCCACAGTAACCGAAGATGCGACGAGCTGCTTGTTCAAGAGGCGAACCTTTCCCGGATAAAGATCTCCTTTGCTCGCCAACATTATGTCAGTGTGAGTCCAACTCGGAACATTCTCAAGCCGCTACCGTCCATCAGATACCGGAGTTGAAACGGAACCTTCATCCATGCGTTCCTAATTACTTCATTTAAGAAATTGTCGCTCAACGCTCTTTACGAACGATGTTAGAGTTCCTGGTCTTGGAATTAGACTGATACCGGACACACTCCATTTGCAATAAGGTGTATAGACATTTTCCGCACGGGCGTCGCATTATTAAATCTCGGAAATTTCGGTATGTGAAAAAAAACTGCGTTTTTCTTTCGCCACACCATTGGGAAGTGTTCACAATTTAATCGCGGCGGCCACTCATTCTGATTCGGTCTCTTCTATATTTATGTTTGCGTATTCCACTTTGTAACAGCTATATTTTTATTTTTTCGTCTCCTATACCGAATATAAAAACTACTTTGCTGGGATCGAGGTTAAACAAAAAAGGTCTCTAGACAATTCCGCATTAAAGATAGTCCCACTGCAGCGAAAAACAACCAACGAACCTCGCAGAATTTTCAAAAACGCATTTTTAACCTTTTTTTTTATTTCTCATCGAGGTCACCGGTTGACCACAAAAATCGTGTTATATGAAGAAGTTAAGGTGTAGAGGCTTGAACAAAAAGTTGCACTATCGGCGCACAAAGGTTGATGTCTGTCATTAGTGTTATGACGCCCAAACTAAAGTGTCCAATCAATGACAACCAAGCATGCGGTTTATTCTAACGGCAACAAGAAAAGCTAGACGAAACCAGCGGCACAAAACAGCAAATATCCGTTGCGAAACCAACAGGCGAGCAACGAACCCAATCATAATTACCGTCACTCCAAACTACCCGCCTGCACGAAGAAAACAATTATGTAGACGACAGTCGTCTATCGCCTTGCATAAAGAGATCTTGTTAATTAACGGGAAGGACCTAAAATGACAGGTTTATTTTTTAAGCTAGAGTTGTGGGCATCAAACATTCTGCAGCGTTTTTTTGGAGCATACCGATGGATGCCATTAACCTGCCCACAAGCGCTCATGCGCTTACGCAGGACGTCAAAACCGTTGTGTAAAAATGTTTCTAAATGATACTAAATGTTTTTGCTATATGAGAAAAGTAATCTTTGTGGCATGCTGCAGACAAAACGAGACGCCCATTAAGATTAAAATTGCAGGTGTTCCGGGGGCTTCTTCTCATTGTTTGGTAGAAGTATATTGTGTACACTGCACGAAACTCATGTAAAGATATAATACGCTGCAACATTATCACTAGAATATTTACTGATACTTATTTTACATAATATTGTGACGAATGAAGGTGACGAGGGGACGAACTGTGAACTTAAAATAAATGTTTAATCGGCGAACTTGTACCAAACAAAATCAAGAACGAGGGTTGAGGTAGCAAAAAACCGGGCGGAAATTTGGCGGCATAACAACAAGCGGAGCGAGACTGACTCGACATTGTCCCGCGCAGCTTCTTGTCTATTGTGCGTGACTATCTCGAAAATTCGGAAAAGAAGCTTCGAGTGCCGCGCGCTCGAGTAGGGAATGAACAGGCACTTTCGAGAACAAGAAAGCAGGAATAACTCAAAAACAGTTACGTCCGGAGCAAGAATAAACACGAATCTTCTAGAAGCACGTGACCTAACATTGCTTTCTCGGCCCTACAGGCGGCAATATCCACAAAAGAGTAGAACAAAAGGGGGACGGAAGGCGGCACATTAGAACAACTTTGTGTAAAAGACTGCGTCTACGTGACACATTTTCGGCTCTTTCAACCATCACAAATTATCAGCGCAGTGGCAACGCAACAAAAAAGACCACCTGAGTATAAATTGAAAACGTTTATGAAGAGGAGACACATAAGCAGCCCCTACGACTTATCGACGGTCAATCCTTTACAACCTAGACACACTAGCGTCCAAAACGATGTTATCTATAGGCCGATAAAACAAAAATTGTTTTTTGGCGACCCAAGAAATCATTGGCACTCCATGTTGTTCTCCGAAATGGTTTGAACTTAGTGCATTCATGCGTAAATATAACTTAATTTCACGCCTGCACAAGTAACTAGTCGTGTTACAGGCAGCAATTTGGGCGAGTTGGGTGATATGCTTACAAAATAAAACACCGCAAAAAAATGGAGTCACAAGAAAGAAAGAAGGCAAAAACACAGCGCTGAAAGTCAGCGCTGTTCGTGCATTTCTGGTTTCTTGTGTTTCTTTTTTTTTTAGAACGCTGTTTTACTTTGTGAATTAAAACAAAAAAAGTTATATTGCTTTTTTTAGATTTGATTGATTGTTATGCTTTGCTTCAGAGGAGAAGAATATTTTTTATACAATTTGAACAAAAAGCACGTGACTAAAACTCTTAAAAACAATACTGCAAGTTTTTTTTTTTTTTTAGCCAACTTATTACCAATAACACTCTTATTGCACCAAAGCACGAGTGCCTCCAGCGGCGAGTGGTGTGAGTGCCTTGACTTTTAATGTGACTCGGACAAGCTGTTGCCTGTCAGAGCAGCGAGTCTGCAATCCTGGCTCCGTTAACTTAATTTGTACACGGGTGTCAGCGGGAGCCATCAGACGTTGAATCGTTGTTATGACGAAACTAAATTGAAGTAAATCAACTAGGTAATTTTTCTAGGTACTAATAACACAGATGTCCAGGCAACTCAAACAGCGAATTTCTCAAGCTCAATTTCTTCTTGAGCCTCCCCCATCGTTCGCTCTTTAAGCTTCAACTTTTGTTTATACATTTCCGGCGAAAGGTACGTAATTAGGGTCTGAATGAGGTCGATGACGTACAATATTGTCAGTTCAACCGACAGCCATTCAATGTTTTTTTTTTTTTCTTTCAAACTGGGGGCTTTATTGCTAGGCTCAAAATGCAATAAAATTAGAAACAATAATAAAACAGCTTCAAGCAAATCTTGCAGGTCGTTCACCGAATCTAGAACATGACTTCTGTCGCAGCAATTACCTTACCGAAACTGTGTTTATTGTTGTGTGTGTGAAATTAGAGGGAGGTGACACCTCGAGCTGTCTTCATCTTGTCCCCGATTTCCAAAGCAAACGATGGTGCAATTGGGCACTTGATTGTCGCAATAATTTCCATATTGAGATCGGATTATTAACGGGAAAGCGACTCTCCTCGTCCTTTTTATGTCACAAAAAGCTTTTTTTCTAAGACACACACACACACGGTGCGCCGAGTGACAGTTTAGTAACTGAGGACTGTCAAAAGACAAAAGCGCTGCACTAGTCGCCCGTGTTTTCATTGCGACACAAGCACACTGCACACTCCCGCGCGGGCGTAAAAAAAAGCAGGTAGACAAAAAGCCTGTCGGCTGAACGCATTTAAGGAAATTAAGGTAATTGGAAAGTTGCGGTAGATTGCACACGAGATGGCGCCTGTACGGTTTCGATCAGAGGCCTATCGAACAGACACGAATCCTGTTCGGGAAAATGTAAAAACGTAGGAAAGAAAGTAGAGGAGATAAATCCCGGCCTCTCGCTCGGTCCCTGTCAGCTTCGCCTACACTTTCAGTAACCTGGACTCAGCGAAGGTTGCAGCTGCGACAAAGTAGCTTGAATAGGTGATTTTATTGAACGCCGGGTTCGTGCTGTTGAGACGCGTACTACACCAAGGAACAAGCACTTCTAGTCTGAGCCGCAGTCAACCCTTACAAATATCATCAATGAGTTTCAATTGAGTTTTTGATGTGTAAGTACATCAGAAACTCAATTGAAACTCATCGATAATGTTTGTAAGGGCAGGTTGCTGTAAGACAACATAATGCGACCCTCATCGGCGCAAAGCTCGCGCCCTGGTTCGAGAATTAAGAATGCGGCGTGTCCTTCTTGCTCTGTCAAAAGTGCCATTAAACAAAATCCGGATATGTTTTCCGCCAACACTAACAAAGGTGAGCATTAGTGCGATTCCCGGAAGGAACGCGTCTCTGAATGGTCTGATTAACGCCCTATTCCGCCAATACGTCGAAAGTGGTCCTAAAGTGGCAAAAAATGACGTCACGGAGGCCGGACTGTCATGCTGTCGGATGTCACGACTCTGGCGGTTGGAAGTGGAAATTCCGGGCAAAAAGTACGAGCGAACGCGAGGGTCGCTGTCGTCGCAGCGTTTCAACACTGATTGCCGAAGCTCTCGTAGACTGTCAGGCTGAAGGGCGGCTCACAGAAGAACAGGCGCCTGCCAGATGCACCATCGCTGCTGTTACACCGCCAGGATCGCGGCCTGCGACAACATGACACTTCTATGATGTCATTGGGCGGAACTTTCGGGACACGATAAAGTCACCGGTCGCAGACGCGTTCTATATAGGCACCGTAGTATTAGTGAGTTAGCCTCTGCTACCCCACCCTATAAATTCCACCAGTGTTGCTCGCACCTAAAACACGTTCTCTCGAGGTCAGTTCGTGACGATCAAGCTTGAATAAAGCTGCTTACTCGTACGTGCCGGTTACCTAAACTAGTCTATGAGCAGAGTTGGCCGTTCTTCGCACACGTTGGAGGAGGCCTTTTTTTAAAGACGACTGTTGGTGTCTATTCGCGGGCGAATATCAACCAGTAATTTCCCCGATATAACCGCACCACTCAATGCAATCTCCTTGTCTTTTTTTTTTTTTTGTCGGCGTCGCGGTATCGTCGGAAGCCCGGATTTCCCCGACAATGTCACATTAAATGTGACACTTGCTCTTGCAAACACTTCCCAAGAAGCCTATCCTAACGAGTGGATTTCCGGCTCCTTCCCATGTCCGTCCAAGAGTCATTTAGTCGACCCATCTGCGCCGCAGTCTATCGGGCTTCGCGAAACGACGATGGGAAGAAATTGGGAACGCTCCCTAAACCCTGCGGGACGGCCGGAGTGGCAGATTCCTCTCCGAGCGGGCCGCTGCGTGAGATGGCCAAGCCGGCATCCCGTAGGGCTCGCTCATTACTTAGTCCGGTTGATTGCTTCCTCGTTTAACGACGGGCTTCGTTAAGACCCAGTTATTGACCGAGCTCTGCTTGTGGTCTCCGTTGATTTTGTTTCTTTACACCGTTATTTTCCCAACAGGCTTCGTTTCGGTTGTTCGCTAGGATGTGGTGAGAAAAAAATTGGGTGGAAAACGTACGGTAAATTAAGCTTAATTCAGTTCTAACATCGGCGTTTAGTTGCTATATAGTGGATTGTAGTTCACTTCCGACAGCGAAATAAGACTGCACGAAAATATGTCTTTACATGTTTAATTTCGTAAGGTATTGGTGTACAAGAAAGAAATAATGTGCAAAACAACTGTGCCACTGAAAAAAAAAAATTAACAGATGCGATTATCTCGTTAATCTAAATAAAAAACGCAACTTATCTAATTAATTTAACTCCATCACATTCTTAGGCAATTAAAAATTGTACTGGCCAATGGGGCTAGTTGCTCAAGATTGTGCATTTGCAAGCCGCCGAGCCAGTAAAAAATAAAAAAAAAAGATGTCTTCAAAAATGTGAACTTTAGAGAACCCATGATATTCGATCCATGTGGTGACTTCGTAATTTCAAATATCGCGAGAAAACAAAAGCTGCGTCACCGCATCCTTATTCTGAACTGCATCAACAACTTCCAATGGTGGGTTGGCTCCAGGTGTCACTCTCGGCTGAAGCTTGAATGTGAGTATTGGTTTTACTTGCGAATAACCTAAGAAAAGTTGCGGTCTTGCCAATTCCTTCTTCGCTACGCTGCTGATGAAACTCTATGTCAATATTAATAAAGTAACAGTCTCTTCTACTTCTTCATATGAACCAGGGGGGCATGTCGCGATCAGAACATGCCTATACATAAAAAAATCAAACAAAACTTTTGCGTTCCACGGCTGGTTGTTGCAATGTTGTTGCAGGAGTTGTCGTGAGGATGTTGCAATGCCTTCAATCCCTCGTATATGCAGCTAAGCATATCCACAACTGGATATTTATACACGATGGGCGCGATTGACCATACCCCCGCGGTGTAACATCAACGATAATCAGAATTTCTCCGCTTTGCGCAACATTTATTCGTCTGTCTCGGACCCTATCCGATGGCCATCCGTTTATACGATGACGAAAAAACACAGCGCAACCAATGTGCCAAGAGAAGAAAACAAGACAATTATGAAACCTTCAGGTTCTCAAGAAAAATTAAATAATGATGATGATTACTGCACTTCGTATCCATTGTAAACAAATATGAAAGGATTCTACGTTAACTTACACAACAAAGTATTTTTTTTTTTACAACTAGACTAATTTGAAAGCGACTTTTTTAGTATTGCTGTATATACTTTGCTACACAAATTTTTCGACCTCAAAATTTTTCAATAATTTCTAAAACGTTCGGTGAAATATGAAGCTGATTTTTTACCTTATAGACAATTTGGAGCCACATTGCGATTCAGCGACACTTATAAACGGCCATTGTAAGCTGACACAAAAAAGAACAAAAAAAAAACAAAAACGTCGTGACGTGTTTTTTTTTTCTGATTTTAGCATTGTGGACCTTCCAAAATCGCAATGAAACGGTATCGGTTGCCATACGTAACGAGTGAAGCTTTAGTGTTCACCGAATATTTTTGCCGGATCGCTGCTGTTTGAAATAAAGAAGTGGCAGCTTCCCCACACCCCAGTTCAAAGACTGGCCGTAGCATTATTCTGTACTCATTGTGATTTACCTATATTGTCGTCAAGGCACCTAAAAAGAAAAAAAAAATATTTTCTCTTGAGTTTACCGCGGCAAAGAAATAAAGAGAACTACATGCCATCTTGCTGAATGTCTCGTTGATTCACCGTTATCAGTCGAACGCACGACGTGAACTTATTATATAAAACGCTCGCAAAATAACCCTAGCATTACGGGGAGACACCACTCAGAAAAAACAAATGTCTGCAAAAAAGAGTTGATATTGAAAAATACTCTATCCATCAACATCTAGAGAGTATTCACAAAAAGTTTAATTTGTTTACACCGCATAGTTATTTTTTTTTTTATAAATTATTTTCTGTCCACCGATGCCAAAGGAAAGGTAGAAGTTCGAGCACTTTGAACACGTTTTTCACCGTTCCGCTTTTTGGCATACATTTCACTTTAGGAAAACTATCGTTTAGTAATCGGACAAAAAAAAAAACATACTTATTGTTTTTCTTAAGGGAACTTTAATAAGCAAAGAAGCTGTGGCATTGTTGTTTTCACTTTATGGATGTCTTTTATAAAAGATGTTCAGATTTTGCCGACAACATAAAAGGCAAGAAATTTATTTGATTTTTCAGCCTGATGTTAGTATAAAATAAATTACTATTTTGAAAACTTGGTTTTCACAGTTTCACTCTTTAGGCGTTTAGCTGCATATCTAGTGAAGAAAACTGTTGAGTATTACATTTCTTTTCTAAAAATAGTTTTTATAAACAATGTCAATGTGTTCCTGATAAACACCGCTATAATTTATTTCACAATTCATGTATGTACATAGATCAAACTTTGCACTGCATTCTGCCTCGCATCTGTCCGTATACACTGTAAATTTTATTCATATCAAACCAAAGGTTCAAAAGTTGACCTTTAGGGTGGTGTCCTCCCTTAATAACACTCGAACTTCGCCCAGCTTTCGATAAAAAATATGAGGTGCCGCATTTTGTTCCGCCATATAAGACAATTTATCTCACTTCGAAAAAAAATAATAAGTTCACTTGACATGTTTTTTTAGGATTCTTTGACTATGATTATTTTTTGAAGTAAGACAACAGAGTTTATCCTAAAAAGAACAGGAGACGCGGACGTACTGCATCTTTAGCCTTTCCACACTGTATTAAGGCGAAAGCCTTACTCGTCCCATTGATCGAAAACGCGTCGTATCAGCCGATAAAAACACAATTGGGCGGCACGCGCCGCTCAATGGGCGACCCTACTTGTCCCATTACCTTGGCGTCGTCCTTGCGGCAATCCTAGAAGTCGTCCTAGGCCTCTAGGACGACCTCCCTTGTCACATTACGCGAAAAACAAGCGGCGCCGTCGTTGTGAATAAAAGACGGTCATAACCAAACGTCACCAAGCGTCATCCGCGTGATGTCATCTGGCGTCATCATACGTCATCAGCATGATGTCAACGCCGGAGCGCCTTGTGCAAAAGGTGCGCTCCGGACTTCATCTCTGCTCGTTGTGTGATGCGATGCACAACACAACGTGGGATGGGCTGTGAGGTGTGTCCTCCTGTAAGCGTCGTTCTCGACGTCGTCCTAGACGTCGTCCTTTACACGTCGTTCTCGACGTAGTTCTATAGACGTCGTCCTCTAGGTGTCATTCTTGACGTCGTCCTCTAGGCGTCGTTCTCGACATCTTCCTAGACGTCGTCCTTCAGGTCGTCCTAGAAGTCATCCTAGTTGTCGTCCTTGAGGTTGTCCTTGAGGTCGTCGTCGGTGTCGTCCTAGATGCCGTCCCTGACGTCGTCCTAGAAGTCGTCCCGTACGCCGCACTTGGAGCCGATTTCTAGGACGTCGTCCTATACGTCATCCTAAACTTTAATACGTGTCGAAACATTATTCGAAAACATTTCTCCGGCGGGACAATAAAGCTTTCGCCTTCCTACACGTAAGTAGTCTTAAGTGTACTCCTGCAATATTTTGTTTCTTTTTAATTTTCCGATTTCTGCAGCACACGTTCAAACTTAAACGAGCCTTGCCTTCACATGGATCTGAACTCGTCCTCGTTACTTCGTGCAGATTACGTTCACGTAGGGGGAGAGAGCTACTTTTCATCCGCTTTGATTGTACATGGGAGTGCGTGTATGGTCTGCCTTTGAACTCGCATGCACACGGTGTTTTTCAAGATTTGCCCATTTGTTTAAAAAAAAAAAATACCGCGAAAGCTGCACTAATTCCGTCTTTGCAGGTGGGTTTGTGCGACCAGTGCGACATAATATACGGGGATAATTGTCACGATAAGTCCGGTGATTAAGTAACATTTGTTCGAAATCTGAATTAGTAAAAATAAACGTGCTTTTAATTAAAAACCTGCTGAAAGCATCATCGAATTTTACTGAAGAAGTAAATCTTAGAAAGATTTTTGGAGCATGAGAAGCGTGGTAGTAGGCTAAAGTTACCACACCTGCAACGACCAAAATGCTTTAGGTTCGAAAACCCGGGTGATATGAGACGGAAAAACCGTGCGTGCGTTTCGGTACCACTTGCCTTGCGACTGTTGCACGGGTGGTAATTTTAGAGCACCACCGCGCTTCCCATACTCCCCAACACCTTCCTAAAATTTCCTTATTTAGTGATTTTAGACAATGCTCAGCGGAGTTTTGATTGGAACCATAGTTTTATCTTCGATACTTGAAACGTAAATAAACAAATTTTTGTTTTAGTTAACCGACTTATCGTAACGAGTATCCTCTTTTACTGTGTCCCCCTGGCCGCAAAAACTTTACCGGCACTAACCACGTTAGTGTAGCTTGCGCGGATTTTTTTTTAAACAAATCTGTAAAACCATAGAAACTACACCCTGCATAATAATAAAAAAAAAAATTCCAATTCGAATGAACATGAAATTCACTTGAACCAACTGTGGGCTCTCACATACAGCGGCTTTCGAGAGAACATTTCTCCGCTAGACTCGAACGGCTCCTGAGAGCTTCGGATTACGTTACCCGACTCATGTGCCGCATCGTCGGCGGAAACATGCCGCACGCTTGCATCAGTTCCGCGCAATATCCAGATTGCATAACATGGCTCAGCTCACCACAGCACCGCGGATACTGCTCTCTAGTCTGGCTGCCGTATTACCTCGTGATTGCGCTACTTCACGCCGCCGCGAGGTAACCGTATACGCACGAGAGTATAAAAGAAGATAGAGTGAGTAGGCAGGCGAGCTGGTTGATGTTACACATTTTTGAAAAACCGGAGACGACGGACGAAAAAGGGGACTACACACAAAACGTCTCAAAAGAATACGACGCAAGACGAGACGAGGAGAGTGCACAGGGAGAGTGCACAAAGACGACTTGCGACCAGCGGCCGGGAGAGACGCCACCGTCGCGTCTTCGTCGTTTTTCTAAATTTGGCCATGTAACTATCAGTTAAATAAATTCGATAATTTTGTAGAACAACATAAGACGCTACACAACCCAGTACCAGCTTTCGTATACTCTAAACGCAAGAACAGTCGTGATTACAGGCGAAAGCATAAACTTTTTTTTTTTTAGATGCGGAGCATCTCTTGCTCGGGTCTATGTCCCGCGGCGTCGGCGTTGTAGTCGGAACTCGAACTACGCACGCGCAACTCTCCTCCTTCTCTCTCTCCAACAGCTGCGCGTTACTCTCTCCGCTCTCTCTCTCTACCAGCTGCGTGCACTGCGCGTGCGTTCGCTTCTCCTCACACCACGCGCGCACGCGCAACTCTCCTCCTCTAGTGTCCTCTCCTTCAAGTGTGAAAAAAAATAAACGGCGAGCGGCGAGCGTTCCAAGTTTCTCTGCCGCGAGCCGCGACGAAGGCTCGCGTAGGGGGTAAGGCTAGGGCAGTCGGTGGCGCCATCTCTCGACGTCAGCACGCAACTGACTCTTTCCTCGTAACCAACACGATGCTCCGCATCACCCCATGGTTCCCCACGGGAAGATGGTGTAATTTTTTCGTTATTCGTTTTGTGTACGGTTTCGCCGCATCACTCCGGTTTACGATAATTGCCTAAAGTAAAACAAAATACGATAGCATTTTGCGCATGGTTAAACAGGGTGTTCTTTTTAAGCGTAACACATTTGTTTAAAAAATAAAAGTCATGGGAGCTACACTTTTGCGGTTCGTGCAGGTGAGTTATACGGCCAGGGGACATAGTATAGGGGGCTAATCGTAACGATCAGTCGGCTAAATAAGTGAAGTTTGTTAACTAGTTTTTTAATTAGTAAAAAGAGACATGGTTCCAATTAGAAACTTGCTGAGCGTCGTCAAAAACCACGAAATTAACTATTTTGAGAAATATATAACACAGGGGCAGCATTTTAAAGCGTTCCGTAATAATGCTGTTTCAACGCGTTTCGTTTTTTTTTTTTTTTTTTTTTTTTTATCGGAGCTCATTTTTACGCCCGTGGTCCTGCTCCCCAGTGGCTGAGACGCGCAACACACGTGTGCCCTACTTCCCTCCATCCTACGAGGGAGCAGGATCGCGGGCGCAAAGATGCGCTCCGATGACAAACCTAGAAACCCGTCCAAAAGTAGCGTTGTTTTTTTTTCAGAACGCCATAAAAATGCTTGCCGTCTGATATATATTCCTAAAAAGGTGTAAAAAGAGTAACCGCATAAGTGTAGCTTTCAGGAATTATTTTTTTACCAAATATGGAAACAAAACACCCTGAATATAACAAATCACGGTGAATGCATCCTATTGGCGACGACATGTTTCGGTAGCTCCCTCCTATTGGTCCTATCTGTGACGCCATGACTAGGATTATCGATCACCAGCGACAGTTTCGATGGTGTGCAAAACGCACGGTGGAAGCTCGTAGTCGCCGCTTCCTAAACCGACACCGTCAATGTTGCTGGTCTGGCATTCTTCTCATTCCAATGAAGGAAAGTAGAATTCGTCCTACCAAAGACGTCGTAGTGAGCATTGGGACAATTGTGGAAGGCCGACCGAAGCGACGCTCATCGTCGTACATGTCGCCGATGGAGAGAATTCACCGGCGGCAATAGCTTCGGGCGTGGCTGCTGAGTGCGTCCAGATGGCGAGCTGCACAAGTTCTTTTGCAACGTGCATTCCGCAACAGAAAAATTGCCGGTTTTAGCGAGCTATTAACGTGAGCTCGTTCTGACCATGCGCTCTAATTATCGCCCTCAAACATGGCGCCCACTGAATGCCCCCTATTAGAACTTTTCCGAGGGGTGAACATTTCTGAAAGCCCCTTTCAGATCAGGTCACTTAGCGCGTGCACAAAGGGTGTGAGCTCGATGCGCGGAAAATGCCACAGCCATTTTGTTGTTGTGAAAACACGCTTTGGATACAGATGCGACGACGCCGTGCACTTACGGCCCGGTGACGTAGTAACTGCGCATCAAGAACGGCGTGGAAGATCAAAGAACGGAACCGCAGACCGTGTGCATCCATACGTCTCCATAGCCGGCGACACGGGCTTCCGAGGGCGTCCAAAGCGCTCACCCGCACCCCTGCCGCTTATTTCGACAGGCTAGGCCATAGGACGCGCAGCAACGGCGGCCGCACAGGATTGGCTGGTTATAGAAAGCGACGCCGTGATGTAACACCTCTCCACCGAGGTGCACTGCGGGGCAGCGGGGCCAGTGCGGACTTGGGCCGCCGGCGGGGCAGCGCAAAGCGGCGTGTACGGGTGGGTCAAGGTAGGTTAATATATTTGGTAATGAGCCGTCCGGAAACTGTCACCGCGAAGCGGCGAGAACGGGAAAAAAAAAAAGAAAGGGGGGGGGCGCTTTTTTTAAATTTTGTTTATTATATTTCTTAGGTCCCGAAGGCATAAGAGAGAGGAGTGGGCGCAGTTTATAGAAATAGAGCAAATAACAACGAAACGGCAAAAAATACACAAAATTACTAAGAAACATCACTTAACAGGTTAGTAATGGCAATTTTAAAATTATCCGATGCAATGATTGTACAATGCAGCGGGAAGGCGCTTCCAGTCAATCGAGGTTGGAGGCAAGAAAGAGGCATTGAAGGTGGATGTGCTGCAGTGGGGGATCCCAACTTTTAGTTGATGAACGGTGTGCGATATGTAGGATGGTTCAGAAAATAGAGCTTGGCGAAGAGTAGTAGTAGAGCGATAAATCTTATCGAACAAACATAGACAGGATATTTTTTCAACGAAGAGAAAGAATATTCAAGGATTGGGAAGCTTTCATCAAAGTAGTGCTAGCTGTGCAGTGGTGGTTAGAAAGTGTAAAACTTGCGGAGCGATTTGGGAAGGATTCTACGGCAGATGCAAGGGTGATACCAGGGTTCGAGATTGAGGCACCATGCTCAAGCTTAGGACGAATTAAGGTCTTATAAATAAGAAGCTTTAAGAAAACAGGGGCAAGAAAAAAAATTCTTTTGATGTAACCGAATAATTGATTAGCGTTTTTCGTGACATAGTCGACATGAATATTCCAGGACAGATGATTCAAAATGTGAACACTGAGATACTCATAGGAGGACACAGGAAGGAGTGTAGAGTTATTGATGAAGTAGGAAGGGCAAATGTTAATTTGAGGACAGATACTCATAGAGTTTTATTTAGAGATATAAAGTTCTGTAAGCCAGTCACTGCACCATTGGGTAACATTGTTAATATTGGTTTAAAAAGCAGAGATGTCAGAGTAGTAAAGGCTTTTTTTGTATAAATTTCACAGTCCTCAGCAAAACAGCTAATAGAAGAGGAGACACGGGTAGGGAGATCATTAATATAAATAAGAAATAGTTGTGGACCGAGTACTAAACCTCGTGGGACACCGGACCTTACAGGCGAGTATGAAGAATTAGTTCCGTTGGCGTGGACAAACTGTGACGGTTATTCAGAAAGGCGTCTATCCAAGCAAGGACGTATGGACATATGTTAAGGCTACTAAGTTTATGAAGAAGAAGGGCGTGAGAAACTTTGTCGAAAGCTTTGGAGAAATCAAGAATTATGCAGTTCTGCAACTCCGGTCAAGTGTGACATGGAGATAATGAGTAAAGGTAAGGAATTGGGTTTCGCATGAGTAGAACTTTTGAAAACTATCTTGTGACGAGTTAAGAAAATAGTTTGAATTGAGAAAGTTCGCAAGTTGAGAGTAAATTACGTGTTCAAGAATATTCCATGGTATGCTCGTTAAGGAGATGGGACGGAAGTTGAATGGATCTTGTTCATCGCCACCTTTGTGTACTGGAATCACCCTCCCACCTTCCAATTTAGTGGCAGGACTTCATGTTAAAGTGACTGAGGAAATACCTTGGATAAGGGTACTGCTAAAATACATTAAAGTGTTTTAGATGCGGAGCATCTCTTGCTCGGGTCTATGTCCCGCGGCGTCGGCGTTGTAGTCGGCACTCGAACTACGCACGCGCAACTCTCCTCCTTCCCTCTCTCCAACAGCTGCGCGTTACTCTCTCCGCTCTCTCTCTCTACCAGCTGCGTGCACTGCGCGTGCGTTCGCTTCTCCTCACACCACGCGCGCACGCGCAACTCTCCTCCTCTAGTCTCCTCTCCTTCAAGTGTGAAAAAAAAATAAACGGCGAGCGGCGAGCGTTCCAAGTTTCTCTGCCGCGAGCCGCGACGAAGGCTCGCGTAGGGGGTAACGCTAGGGCAGTCGGTGGCGCCATCTCTCGACGTCAGCACGCAACTGACTCTTTCCTCGGAACCAACATGATGCTCCGCATCACCCCATGGTTCCCCTCGGGAAGATGGTGTAATTTTTTTTTTCAAAAATATAGGGCTGATGTACCTACCTACGGCAGTACCTACGGCAGAATACATTTTTAGGTTATCCATAATCTTAGCAATTCCTTCACTATCTACAACAACAGGGTACATAGACAAAACATCACGGGCAGGAAATACCGGGCAATAAGAACTAACACGTGCACAGTAATACACCCACCGTCCCACACTGCGCGGCGCCGAAATTGGTGAAGGAGGTCGCCGCCGTCAACCTTCGGTTGCTAGGTGTCACGTCGGGCGTCGCTCTCTATAACCAGCCAATCAATCGCAGCCTCCGCTGATATGTGTCCTGTCGCCTAGTTTCTCGAAATAAGCTCCCCGCCGCCATCTGTCGGCGCTTGCAGGAGGCGTTTCCCATCCAGTTTCCACAGCCAGTAGAGCTGTGGCGCTATCTCGGGGCGACGTTATGAACTTTGAATATTCCAAAAGCTCCAAACAATCCAAGGTCAGCGCATGCATCAGAGAATATCGCTAACGCATTAAAAGTGTAATCAAGCTCACATGAAATATTTATCGGTATTACAACGAGAAAGACGTATTTACTACAACGCAATTACAATTTGATACTATCTATAGGGAGCGTGCGGCACATAAAGGAGGCGCACCGATCCAACTGATGTGCACGCCAAATTACTCTGCTTGGAGCTGCACCGCGGCACCACTGTCTTGTCGCAATGAGACTGCGTCGTCCCATTATGAAGGTCGAAAGAGAAATCGGGCAGCGCATAAAGATAATAAGCCCTGCCCTTCTCACCGGAAAAGTAAGAACGGCTGGGCTTATTATGTTAATGCATTGACTGATTCCTTCTTCGGCCTCTATAATGAGTAACGCCGCAATCTGATTGACTGCGGAGTGATAATGAAAAGCGCGCCACGAGACAGTGGCGCCGCAGTGCGGCTCCCAACAAAGTCATTTTGCATGCACTTCATTGGGACCGGCGCGCCCCCTTTAGGTGTCGCACTCTTCCTATACAATCATTGCTTCAGTTAGCCGAATTTGATCAAGTTCTACATAGAAAAAAACAGATAGATAAGAAACCACGATCGCAGAACAGCGGCAGTAAGCTACACAAAACAAAACAAAAAGAAGCTGGCATTGAATTTCTGACATATGGCAGCTGTAACGTACTGTTATAGCTTGGGACTTATGAGAAAGCAAGAAGCTATTTAAACAACAACTTTTAGCTTGCAAAAAAAAATGTAAAGTTAAAATGGACGGGCGAAAATAGGCTGACCCAAGTAAAAGACGAATGGAGATACGAATAAAAACAAAGAGAGTGAATTAAACTTACAAAAATACCTTACGTTGGCGTGCATAATGTGATGAGAAAAAATATTGTCCGCATTGCAAAATGTACAGAAAGCGAAAGAAAAAGAATGTGCGACAAGAACAACGAAAAAACATTAGCAAAGGAAATAAACAAAAGTATGTCCTCCACATATACACAAACACAAAAACAGAGGGGTTAATTCACTGCATAACGAATTAGACGTGAGTGTTTATACAACCTGAGGTCGGTCTGCCTTCGTTTCGCGGTCTAAAAGCTCATGTATAATTTGTAATGCATTTATGCATAAGCAATCCTTAACATAACATAACATTACTTATCATAAAAATTATGTATTAAAGAATTAAGTGATTAGTGCAGCCACTAGAAAAATATCGCACCCACTCTCACAAAAAAATTAAGAAAACATTTTGAATAAATTATTAGAAAGAATGAAGAAAAAGACGAACAAGACGAGACATTTTTCGTCTTGTCCGTCACAAGACCATAACCTCACCATAACTTTAAAACATTTTGCAACGCGCTTTTTAAACTTACTTAAATTTAAACATAGCAAGAAAGCTCGCATCAAAACTCTACACTTCGCAATTTCATTCTTGCATTTCGGAAGTGGCGTAACGCGGCAAGATCAGATAAAAGTCAGAGAAAAAAACAATAATCAGTAAAAATTACTTACAAAAAATATAAGACGATAGAGGCTCGGCGGGTAGATTTAGACCCCCTGTTGCTCCTCACGAAAATCCGTCTTATCTTGAGCCGCAAGGGGAGTTCATAAATCATAAGCTAGAACCGGCACCGGACAGACACGAAGCGGTTGGCTGCCTTTATTTTGTTTGTTTGTTTTTTCAGGGGAAGAGAGGCGACAAAATCGATGAACCTCTAGAGCCCACTTATGGTGAACTCCACTCGTAGATCCGGAACCCTTCCCAAAATTCGTGAGGGAGGCAAAATTACGCTCCGTGGGACCCGCTCCGAATCGACGAGCGGAAGATAAGACTCGCATTTTTGGAGCGACCCATCGACTCGCCCGAGACCAAAACCCGAGACGATCGGTCGTTCAAAACGGCCGCTGCTCAAACTTGCAAGCCGAGCAACGCCTCAGCCGACTGATTTTTCCAACGACCAGTCACAACTGTCACTCTTTAGCTGCAGAAATAACACGCGAAACTGGCAAGGCGAAAATATCCGTACCATCAAACCCGTGTCACAAATAACGAGGAAGACGTCCGCGTTCGCCACCGTCACATAACTTTCGTTCGCCTCGAAGCGGCGGGGCACGCACAGCGATCGCCATTTGTGGAGTTCAGATTGCCGGTAAGACTTTAATGAACATAAAGAGGTAACAAACCCTCACTTGCACGGTCGTTGCCTAATCTGTTCTTGCCTTATTGCATGAAAAAACTGCCCGCGGCTTGCAGTGTAAAAACGTAAACAATCAGTGGCTGCAAAATGAACAGGCCTATCCTTGTGCCTGCCCCCGGCTTTTCTGTCCGTTCTTTTTTCTCGTTCTTCCTCTCACGATCACAGATGTCAGCGCTTACGATTTTCCACTCTCCAGTCCAGGTCTTGTATCCCTACGCTACTGGAGGTAAAAGCGTTCGAGCCGTCAAAATCCCGAATAAACAACCAACGCACCCACATAGGCCAACTCGACGGCCCGGCGGGTCCGGCGACTGTGGAGACTTCGCCAACCTCGTCGCGCATGCGCCACTGCCGAGTTAAAGGAAAATGACGTAGCGCGCTCCGTCAACTTCCGCAAAGATCTCTGAATTCCGGTGGATCAAGTTCGGCGGGGTTGAGGGCGCTCCATGGAGCGTGAGCTGCCAGAGATCTACGAGCGGAAGATGACCAACTCGAGCCAGATCTGCGAACGGAATATGCGGACTCAAAATGGAGCGCTTTTGGAGCGCTCGAGATCTACGAGCGGAATTCACCATTAGATATAGCGCTGTTGAAGCGTTCACAACCGCTTTGATTTTTCACAATGATTTAATTTTTGTTTTGTTTTGCTTTACGGTGCCCGTATACATTACGCAGAATAAATATTTTCCGAAATCTAGTAAAGCTGTTCACGCAACATGCAAGCCTAAAACGGTTCCGGAAAGTGGAGTTGGGAATAAGAAATAATGATATGGTCGCGAAGTTTTGCTCGCGCGAGTGTTTAGTTTAGCTTTACTTTATGTTTTTGCCTTCTCCGAGAGTTCTTTCCGTCAACATGGGACGGCTGTTAGATTCCACCGGAGTCGGGGGGACCCAAATGGGGCGAACGTGAACGCTGTAAACGCTACACTTAGTTTACAGAGCCCCGCGTTGGAAACGTTTTGTCTTGTGCATGTCTGCTTTTGGGATATCTACTTCGGAGGTGGTTTTGCTCTGTGTATGCATAACTTCTCTGTCTACGTACGAATGTGCTTTCTATTGTTTATGACTGCTCTTGTGAGCTTCGTTTGGAATGTGTTCCCTCTCGTCTATGCGCATGTTTTTTGGAATGTTCGTATTTGCTATGGGCTCCGAGCCTTTGATTTTTGCTAAGAAGACCCCTCTTGATTGGTCCTTCCAAAACCTTCTGATTGGTAGACTGGAGGACCCCAGAATGCTGCTGAACTCAATATAAACGACCACCGAAGGGCCGTAAGGGACTTGGCTCGCGGATACCAGGCCCTGGACATCTCCCTGCCTCTGAAGGCCAACCTGTACATCCCATCCCCTTCGGCTGTGGAGTCTTCCGCCGGAGTCCTTACGGCTGTGGAGGAGTTCGGCTCGCCCGCCTTTGTGCGGATCCTTGTTTGTCGAGTTTGGCTGTGGTCGGGGCGCCTGCTGAAGGTGTGGTCGAGGAGGACGGCAGGAGAAGTCGCCAGAGATAGAAGTATCCCCCCCCCCCCCCCAAAGTGTTATTTCTTAAGTGTGCATTCGAATGTTTAACTTTATGTCAGCTCTTTAATATGCCAATATGTCTTACGGTGCTTCGAAAGGTGAGCGCCGTCACATTCATAAAACGACCTTTTTGTCGAAGCTGACTTATATTTTCAACGGAAGGTCACCGGAGTGCTTCACAAATGTTCCTCTTTCTTAAAGAGCTTCCTTTTTTTCAGTTCCAGGAATTTATTTAAAATAATCAAAAAATAATCTTTGAGTTTATTCGAATTAAGTTTTTTTAAACGCAATTAAGCGTTTTTTTTTGTTTTTTTGTTTTTTAGTAATTAAATTTTCTTTTCACAGGTACCTGCCACTACCTTTTCCTATGCCTCGCTTTGTCATAGGTCAAAGTGAAAAGTCCCAAGTCGCGCGAGCAAAGATTAAGATAGCGAAGTCAAGGCGCGTCTTCAGCCTGCGGTAACATCCACAAGTAGACGACGAACGGGAAAACGCTGCGTTTTCTGTCTCCGCTAGATTTTCGACGCCGTTTCGTAACAACGGCTGAGCTGGAATGCACGTCGAAGCGTAGCATAGAAATGACGACAAAGCGTTGGTTCTACCCTTCATTTTCCGTCGTTCAAAACGGCAACGCGTCGCTTCTAATCTCCGTTTCACTTTTACCGTAGATCTGTTTCAAAAAATGGTTGACCTTTTTTCACAGCAGAACTGTTAAGGGCTAGTTTCCCCAGGATCGTGTCCCCCGCAAAGAAATGTCGACACAAAACTCTGGTTGCCGCCGTCGCTCATAGAGGGCGGTAGCTGTCTAGAGTGTTGTGTTTGCCGGTGGACTGCTTGCCGCCGTCGCTCACAGATCGCGGCAACATTTTTCGGAGGAAGAAGAGCGGGAACGGAACGAGCGGCGATGTGCGCAGTACCGCAGCAGCGCGAATGGTTTCGCAACGGGGTATCTCGAAACAACCCATTCCTATTTGAACCCTTCTCGTTTGAACTCAGTTCGCGAAATGCCCTTCGCGTTCTAACCTTTTGCGTTTCAACCCTTTCTCGTTTATACCTGTATCATTGAATCCATTCTAATCTGACCCTTGTCGTTTGAACCCATTCGCAAAAACGCCCTTCGCGTTTCGACCCTTTCTGATTTGAACCCGTTCTCATTTGAACACCGTACTTGAACAACGTGCTCAAAACTAAGGGCAGTGAGGTACAGAAAGAGGAAGGAACAGTTGAGGAGAAGGTTGAAGATGAAGCGGAGGTGGGTATACTTAGATGCTGCAAAGTGGCATCATATCGTGCATAGCTCATGAAACAATTTTCCTTATGCCTGCGTGCCGCCCGTGTCTGTGCACGTAGCTACCTGGGCACATGGTGACGTGGTTGACGTGGTTTCAAAAGTGCTAGCGCTGTTTCGGTACTTACTTCCTCCTCTGGCGCTGTTAATGTCGTTAATTTGTCGTCTTGTGGAGCGGATGGATCATTGTGCTCGTCGTGTGTATTGCTTGTAAGTACCGCAGAAAGGTTCCTAGATAATGATGTTGAATTAATTTGGGTTCGGTGGTTACGTCGTGAATGCGAGTACTATATGCATAGTCTTTGAGATGAGCACGTCTACGCTGGTGGCTGTTCATTGCTCCAATGCTGGGGCTGTGCACGCCATAACGCTCTAAGATGCAGAAGCTGCAATGTTTTTTGTTGTTGTTTTTTTTAAATGTGCAGGTGCGGATGTCGCGTGGCTTGGGGGCTTTCTTACCAGGCATAGCTTTTTTTTTTAATTTCAGTCGTGAATCATCGGATGCAAACTATGCTCTTCCGGCATGCCCTTTGGGGATATCGAATTATTTACAACCGGTGTCGGAGTGGTCCTACAGATCTACGATCCTTGTATATTTGCCTATGTGTCGTCCGTCATGCCATAGATTGGCATGACCTCTAGATGTCATTCTCCAAGATGCATTTCAAGGCGCAATAAAGCTTCAAGTGCCGGACTTCATAATGTCATTTGTTCCTTTATTTCGGTTCCCGTGAGTATGCTGAATTATTGTTTTTCCCTAGCCTGATCATGTACACGGTTAAAGTGAGAAAAGTCGTTTTGAGAATGGTCTCAAAACCCGAAAGTATGTTTTTAGTAAGTTTGAAATTAGAAAGGTTAAAATGAAAAAAAAAAAAGTATCTTTGAGAATGGTCAAAACCAGAAAGTATGTTTTGAGAAAGTTTGAAGGAGAAAGGTTAAAATGACGAAAAGTAGTTTTGAAAATGGTCAAAAAGCGAAAGTATGTTTGAGAACGGTTTAAGTGAGAAAGGAAGAAAAGCGAAAGTTGTTTTGCGCTGGGTTGAAATGAGAAGGTAAAAACGAGAAGGTAGAAATTCGAACGGGTTCAAATGAGAACCACCCTTCGCAACCGCCGCGAGGCCGCTACCGCCTAAAGTTACACAGCGTCGAGCGCTTCAGATTTCCTAGCGAAAGACGAGCAGATCGTTTGCCTGGAAAGCCACCGCCGAGAACAAAAGCTACAGCTTCCTTCTTCACCAGAGTGGAAAGGCTGAAAGATTTTTTGTTTTTTTTTTATGAATAGTTTCGTATGTTAATTTTTACGCAGAACCCACGGAGACCAATCGTTAATGGCGCGGTCACACTATACTTCGTTTCAGCTTCGGTCCGAGCGCGGCCGATGTTATAAGCCGAAGGGCCAATCAAACAGCGAAAGAGGCACAACGTCATGACGTGCTCTCTGCAGTTGATAGGAATACCCGGTATTCGTCGTCTCTCTGTGCGTGCTCCTACGCCAGCTTGTCCTATCAAGCGCAGAGAGCACGCCATGACGTTGCGCTTTTTGCTGTTTGATTGGCCCTTCGGCTCATAACATCGGCCGCGCTCGGACCGAAGCTGAAACGAAGTATAGAGGCGGATCCCCAAACGCGAAGCGGATCCGCACTTTCTTTACCGCAAGGCGGCTCGGATCGAGCGGTTGGAGCGCGTTCTTGCCAACCGCTTCAAGACCAATTTGCCCCAACCGCTTTCGCGAACCGCGACAACGGCAACCAATCGCAACGCAACGCTGAATTGACACGGTGGCATTTGAAACAAGATGGCGTATATGTCGCTGGTGGGGACGTCCAATGCGCTGTAGTCTAGCGTTAGAGTAGGTAAATCAACGAAGAAACGTGAAGTTTACGTACGTCACTTGTATCCACCGCGAAAAGAATTGACTCGTCATCTTAACGGGTTTCGCGTACGGTGATTTGGTTTGAGAAAAGTTTGTTTATTATTACGGGTGCCACAGCCCGTCGCTCACTGGCTCGTTATATTCTTTGCCGTAGAACGTTGGAACCCGCCCCTAATGGAACGAAATGTCAGCTTTTGTCCCATTAAGACAGTCGCTTGAACTATTGAAAGCTTCGAAGCCGCGCATGACCACCACGAAGCCGATAGAGACGTTGTGAGCCTGATTGCGTAGCAAACACACTACCGCGGAGCTGGCAGAGTACCTGCGGTTGCTCGACCTGTAACGTTTACTATTACCAAAGGATTAAAGGGAACTGCCCAACAAAAAGTGTACGCACAAGACGATGCACAGGTAATCCATGCCGGTGTGGATTGAGCGTAATGTCAAACAAACAGTAGACTCGATCGACGTGCGGTGACTAAAGGAGAATCCACCACCAACGAAGCCCCGACCGGCTAGCACCAAACACATTCCCCGA
>JABSTQ010008275.1:0-38704 GCA_013358835.2 Ixodes persulcatus | reverse complement strand
CACCATGCCCTGAAGCTACCGGTTCCGAAGAACCGGAGCGCGCAGAGAACTTGCTGTTCCACGGTCATGGTGGACGCGATTGTCCGCCGCCTTCGGAGTCCGGGCGCCGAACGAAGCTCGTCGCAGAGCCAACGCACAACGTTCTTCGAAAGCCGGTACTGTCGCCGAAAGTCGTTGTCGGGGAGTTGAAAGGCGTCCCGGTGGTCTCGGTAGCGACGCCGACGGTGGCGGAAGATAAGCTCGGCCGCAGCGTACGGCACCGCCATGTTGACAAAGTTTAACTTCGCCTCGATCGGAAGCGAAGATTTCGGGCTCAAACCACGGCTCTCGCAAAGTTCGGAAACGTCACTTTGACGTCAGCGACAACTTCGACAAACGAGGTTTCGAATCACTTTCTTTTTACACAAACTTTGGAGGGATTTGGAGCGTCAGCAGGTCGCCTAGGGACAATCAAAAAGCATTACTTTTAGCTTGGCGTAGGGATGTAGGGACAAACGGGCGCTACGTAATCGGCGCAGCCGTCCAATCAGCGCGCTCCTCGCGCGCTCCACGCGCGCCTCGACAACTTTGCTACATTCTGCCGATCTCGAAGAAATGAGCGTTCTAATGATTGACACCTCGCTCGGCTTGACGTCAGCGTCGCGAGAGTCCAATTAGCGCGTTCCGCAACTTTCGGGCACAAAGTTGTGCTCCACGAGTTTAGCTACCCTGAAATGAGCGGCCCTTGGAAGCGAATGGCCACCGATCCCTCTTTATCTGTCTGGACTAAAGCCCTTCGATGTGTTTGCGTTTGTCTTGCAAGCGGTGTCAAATGCGCCAGTGCACGAGGTGCACGAGGCCCATGTCTCGAGCAGCAGTTGTCGACGCAGTACTGAAATGAGCGGCCCTTGGAAGCGAATGGCCACCGATCCCTCTTTATCTGTCTGGACTAAAGCCCTTCGATGTGTTTGCGTTTGTCTTGCAAGTGGTGTCAAATGCGCCAGTGCACGAGGTGCACGAGGCCCGTGTCTCGAGCAGCAGTTGTCGACGCAGTACTGAAATGAGCGGCCCTTGGAAGCGAATGGCCACCTATCCCTCTTTATCTGCCTGGACTAAAGCCCTTCGATGTGTTTGCGTTTGTCTTGCAAGCGGTGTCAAATGCGCCAGTGCACGAGGTGCACGAGGCCCATGTCTCGAGCAGCAGTTGTCGACGCAGTACTGAAATGAGCGGCCCTTGGAAGCGAATGGCCACCGATCCCTCTTTATCTGTCTGGACTAAAGCCCTTCGATGTGTTTGCGTTTGTCTTGCAAGTGGTATCAAATGCGCCAGTGCACGAGGTGCACGAGGCCCGTGTCTCGAGCAGCAGTTGTCGACGCAGTACTGAAATGAGCGGCCCTTGGAAGCGAATGGCCACCGATCCCTCTTTATCTGTCTGGACTAAAGCCCTTCGATGTGTTTGCGTTTGTCTTGCAAGTGGTGTCAAATGCGCCAGTGCACGAGGTGCACGAGGCCGTGTCTCGAGCAGCAGTTGTCGACGCAGTACTGAAATGAGCGGCCTTTGGAAGCGAATGGCAGCGGAGCACCCGCTCCTCGCACGTGTCTTGCGCGTTTCCACAACAATGGTTAGCGGTACTTCTAAGCGTGAATTTTATTAATGAAATTTAGTCGGCACTATACTTCGTTTCACCTTATGTGCGAGCGAAGGCAAAGCTGGAAGCGCGAGCACAAAAGCTCCGTGCCTTCAGGCTTTGCTCGAGCGCGCGAGCTGGGCAGAAACGCAAAAAGCGCTGGTCTCGCGCTTCTAGCTTTGGCTTTGCTCGCAGATAAAGTGAAACGAAGTATAGAGTTCCTGTATAGACTTTTCCAATGTTTACAAAATCACAGTCCAGCGTGCGATCTTCACAGCCCAGCACGTGCGCGTTCGGCGCTTCGGAAATCGAGGAAACCACGCGCCATACGCACGAACACTCAAGATGGCACCGGCCACACTCTCTTTTTTGGAAACGTCTATTGGCTCCCTACGGGAGCCAGAGTTCCGCGTTTGATTCCACGTACCGCGTGCCGCCCTCCCCGCTATTCGCCGAGATTCGATCACGTGAGGAGCCGTATCAAGTGTCGTGCAGCAAAGTAGACGTTGCACGCTCCCCGGCGTACGTTCCCCGGCCTTTGAGTGCGCCGCAGGCCTCGAACGCGCGGCGCTGCTATTCGCCGAATTCAGTCACGTGAGGAGCTGAATCCACATGCCATGCATGAACGCGCAACTCTGGCTCCCGTAGGGAGCCTATACAGGAACTCTAGTCGGCACTTGCCGACTGCGCCTTCAACTTTTGGAATCTACGAGGATAGTAGACCTCCTCGAGTGCAACCTGGCTTTGTGTATTTGAGTGGTTCTTTTTCGCTGACAGGCAGACAGACGGAAAGTGTCCCTTCTTGCCATACCCGTAGCCAATCTTGTCAGCTGCTGTGCACTTGGCGCGCGATTGTGGACGAGTAGTACAGCCGCGCCACTTGCTTGGACAGAGAACTCCTTGGTACAGTTCACGGGCGGGACACGGTTGTTTCTTGTTGCTTTTGACTCGACGCGCAGAAATGTGGACCTCTTCGACGAGGTCCAAACCTCTGGTCGTGCAGAAGTGTGGACCTTGCCGCGCAGAAGTGTGGACCTCGCCACTAAATGAGCTATGCTTAGGGTCGGCACTCTGTTCCCCAATATTGCTGTGGGTGCCGCCATCTTGGTGCTAGTACGGAGCAGACGCAACTGCCAATCGTCAGGATTCAAAAGTGCGACTTCCTCGGCATTTGATTCGGTGTTAGGAAGCTCATGTAATAATGGTTTTCTCTGTCGGGAAGCGTTTAAACATTTGTGTAGGACGTAAAAGCGTTTCCTGTGATTTCAGATAAATTTTCAGATAACTGGCAGCCATGATTTTAAGCCACAATATGGACAAGTGTCGTTACCCTAAAGCGTAGCTTATTTACTGGCACTAGGAAAGATCATGGCGGAACAGCGCAGCACTGAGCTAGATTTCAGACGTCATGTTCTTCTGTATATAGCGCCATTAAATAAGCTACGCTTCAGAGTAACGAAACTTGTTCATATTGTGGCTTAAAATCATGGTTGCTAGTTATCTGAAGATTTATATGAAATCACAGGAAACGCTTTTCCGTCCCGCACAAATGTTTAAACAGTTCGCGACAGAGCAAAGCAATATTATATGAGCTTCCTATCACCGCATCTAATGCTGAGGAAGTCGCACTTTTGAATCATGACGATCGGCAGTTGCGTCCACTCTGCACAAGCACAAAATGTCGGCGCCCACAACAATGTTGGGGAACAGAGTGCCGATACTCTAAGCGCAGCTTATTTAGTGGCTCTAGTTCTTCCCAGAAGTGGCGCGCGGCACGTGTCTCGAGCATTTCCACCAAAATGATTGGCGCCACTTTTCCAGGATAGATGGGCTTTACTCCACACAACCTGAGTGCGAGTTTGCAAATCAGTATTCAGACGAAGAGCAGGCCGATATACGACATAGGAAGTGCAAAACTGCCACTTTATTTCTTTTTTGTTTTCTAGCTTTAATATAAACTCTTTTTTTTTTTTTTTTTTTTTTGCAAAACAGCGTTGGCGTGTTAAAAGTGGTGGCCCAAACGGCCGCAACGCCGCACCTTGTGCTTTCGATAATTTCGAACGTGGATGGAACTTCGAATTCATTCGGAAATCAGAGCTTATTCTACGTTTTGTAAGCCACTGTAATCTGCGTATGTACTGGCTCGTATCCCGCGCCGCCTGTTGGCGCTTCCTGCAGCGGCGGACGAAAAGCGAAGAAGATCTAGCTCGAGATCGGCGGCGACCAGCCCGTGGCCCGAGCCCACCTCGAGCACCCGACCTGCATGCGCAGCTGCGAACATGCAACTCGTTTGTTCCGGAAACATTCTGCGCCATCTATGAGGAAAAGGGTACAAATAAATAGCGGTTGAATCCCCCTTAACCTATCGCGTTTCGATTTTGTATAGCGTTGGCCACAGGTGGTGCATTTGTTCTATGAAATTCGCAAAGAGCGAGCTTACCTGAGAGAAAAGAAAAAAAAAAAAAGAAAAGGGCTTAGTTCCTATGGGAAACGCAGCGAAGCCACCCGTCTTCAAACCATAGGGCGCCCTATGCTTTGAAGACGGGTGGCTTCGCTGCGTTTCCATAGGAGCTAAGCCTTTTTCTTTTTTTACTCTTTTCTCAGGTGAACTCCCTCTTTGCGAATTTCATAGACAAAATGCACCACCTGTGGCCAACGCTATACAAAATCGGAACGCGATACGTTAAGAAACCGAATTTTGCGGTCGATTTAAAGAGCCTGGCCGCCCCTTGATTCACCCAGTAAATGCCAGCGTAGCAGAGGCTACAGAAGCGAGCTGCGAGCTTTCAGCGTCCCTGCCAAGCACGCGCGCTTGTGCAGTGCGAGTATCGTTCAGGAGTACGTGCGTTTGCGAGTAGCTTTGGCTTCGGTGTTACGTTAAGTGAAATATAGACGCTTTCAGCGCGCGCCAGATTGAGCCGCCATAGCCGACCTTCTCTTGTCTTACCGAGATGCCGGGCAACTGAAGCGGGTGTTGACGAGTCTCCATAAGGGCCTATGCTGGGGAGAAGGACACGGTAGAATCTAAAATGGCAATTACCTGCCCTGCTGTGGTAATGATGAAGTGGAGCGAACGGAATAAGAAGAAACAAAAACTGAAGGTCGGTTATGGCGGCGCCCATGCACAGTTGCCTGAAAGCGTCTATTCGTGCTCGCGGAAGCTATGAAAGAATGCAAAGATAAAAGGAATGTTTAATGGAACGCTGCGGCCGCGAGCTGCATAATTTTTTATTTATTTTTTAGTTTTTTTAGACGTTTTGCTACCGCGCATCTACAGATGCTGACAGATGCTTGTATTCGAACGTGGCACGTGCAAAATCGAACGTTACAGAGCCGCCTGGATGGTGCAGCCAGCATAACATGGTCGCGTCTTGGGTAAGTTAGGGCGCCTTCATGTGCGCTGTGCTTGGGGTGATGACATCTGGCCATTTTGTTTCGAACGCTTATTTTTATTTTTTTTTGTTCCGAAGCGCGTGTCCCTGCACGCGCTCGTGCGCTGACTGTGCTACGGCGACATTTTGCTTCCTGCGATTTCTTTGTATTTTCCCTGTGAGCGCGTGCTGTCGGCATCGGGTACTACAAACGATGGCATCACCCTAAACAGAAGGATATCCAGGCACCCTAGGGTAAGTATTCCGGACGCGCTCGCGCCCCCTGCCCCAGAGCAACGGGTCTATCGAGGAGTCACCTGGCCGCGCCGCTTGCAACCAAGGTGAGGAGAGGACTCTATCTGGCAGCTGCAGCGCGCATGGTGTCCACACCTATATATATATATATATATATATATATATATATATATATATATATATATATATATATATATATATATATATATATATATATATCTTACATCGGGCCCCCCCCGGGGCCGCGTCGCCGCGTTTCGCTCCTGCTGCCGCATCTCTTTTCCACATGTTTCCACCGAGAGTCCCCCTCGGCCTCGACCGTGTCCCCATTCTTCTCTTGTCTCCGGGCCACGGCATGCCCGCAAGCCACGGGCTTCGGCCCCTTTCTCCGCTTTTGATCCCAGGATCCGGCACAAGCGCAGGTGGCCTGATCAAGGTCCCGCGAGCAGCGTCTTCTTTTCGCTGCACTCGTTTATGCGTTTGCGTTTGCTCTGCACCCGCTACGCAAGAAAGCAAAAAGAAGAGAAACGCTGAACGATCCTCGTATTTATTTTGTTGAGTTTCTTGTTTTTAGTTCTTTTGGACGTAGAGTTATGATAATGTACGCTAGACGTGCAACTGGCGCTGTGTCTATGCAACTTGCGGGGTGCAAATTGAAGCAGACAGCAATCAGTCTATATTTGCGGTGCTCCTATGCATTCATATAAGAAAACACGCGTGCGTTTTGTCTCCTCACCGGGAAATGACATATAGCACTTTTGTTATTTCGGTCGTACCGAATAGCCTTTACCTCTGTTATTATCATCGTAAAAATGTAATGGACCTTTTCCACATACCGACGGCACCAGGCGGTGGCTGCACGAACTAAAAATCGAGGAAGTGACCTACCTGCGCTACCAATCGATAATCGGAGCTACGCTACCAGTTTCTTTGCTCTCTGAACAGCGGCGAGTGCCCAACGCGACTTTAACGAGAGGCATTCGTGGCGTCCATCCAGACGTCGTGTTTTGCTTTCCGTCCACTTTCTTTTTTTGTGTAACGCAATTATATGTATGTTGACATTACGCGTTCTACTCGTTGATTCACAGCGTCCTTCCGAATTTCCTCGATTTCTGGTACCGACTTCCGCCGCTTGGCATCGGGCGCTCGCGCGTGCGCAGAACGCTTCTCGGAAAAGGTCCATTGCTTCAGTTGCAGTATTTGTCTTCAGCAATGAACGCTGTTAAACTTTGCTTGTTCCCTAGCAGGTGTGTATTACCGAGCGACGATTCTAAGCAAAATAACATTCAAAGGGAATGTAGAATATGTTCAAAGTTTGTCAGTATTCCGGTGGCGCATGTATATTGCTGAAATGCCAGTCCTATCGCTATATAAAAATGAATCCGTCGTGCATCTTTACGATCGACCGGTTGAAGAACATGAAAACGTAAAAATAGTGTATCGACTATGAAAAGTGTTTCTTTCTTTTATTTCTTATATCCGGCGGCCTTAACCGGGCACTTCTTCACTGGCGTCTTCCAATTTTCAAAGATTTCGAGCGTGCGGACACTGTTCTGAACGCAAAACAAGCATCTTCGTTTATATTCATGAACAGAAAGAATAACGCGGTACTTTTGTATTGCAAATCGAACTATAATACGTGGCCTTCTATTTATTTTTATCGCCTACACGCCCAGGGAGTTACTGATCCAGTGTTACTGTGCAGTTATTGCTGTGCAGTTATTGCCATGTTCGCGCCAACAGTGTCTGACAGTGCACATAAATGTATGCATGAAGCTGTTTTACCACTCTGTTTGTGCCATGCATTTGAAAGAAAAACGCCGTAACGGACCATTATTTTCATCTACGTGACTGAGAAATGTCCAAGCTATCTAGTACGATCGAATTATTCGTGATATTTCCTCTTATAATCAAGCGCAGAGAAAAAATCCATTTACGTTTTACCATAGAAATGCATTATCGGAAGTCAATTTTCGACTGGTTGCTTTCTGCTTCAATTTGGAATAGCATATACTACTACCATTGAACCTCTAGCGTAAATTGTAATACCTCTATGCTTTCGGATGCTTTTTAGCACACACGGACAGACGCCGACAGACATTTGTGAAAGGAGAGCAAGTCATGTGCTTCTTGGGCAGGGGTTTTGGTGAGGTCAGAACGACGCCAAGTTATGATTGGCTCTCATTGGATAAATAGTGGGTAGACCTCAATGCTAGATGCCTTGAGGTATACACACTATTTTTTCATCAATCAGTAAGAGCTTGGCGTTCTGACATCAGCGCCACCCCTGCGCAAGGAGCAGATGAACTTGCGTTCCGCATTGGACCGTTGCTCATGCACGACAGAACGCTAGAACACCGCTTTAATGGACCCTTTGCCGCATTACCCATCATACATCAAAGAGACTGTCCGGAACGTAGCTACACGCGCTGTGCGTGCTGGCGTTTATAGCTGTTACTGTTCGAAATCAAAGATCTAAAGACGTTGAGACGTTCTTTTTCTCTGTCGTTTTTCTTCGACCATGTTTCCCAGCTTTTACCACAGTCTCGGGTATTCTACATCATGATCAACCTCCACCAGCTCGCCTGCGCACTCACTGTTTTTTCACCTAAAACAAATGGCACTTCGTTCACGCGTTCCACAAAAGATTTATTTTTGATATTTACTTCGGTTCTTTTGTACAGAGGAAGCGAGCTCATGCAGCGCGTGTACCTACGTTCCTTGAATTCTCTTTGCTGGGGGGGTAATTCAGCTTGCAGGCGTTCCAGGCGGTAGCTGGATGTCTTATTGCAGACAATGGCGTATTCTGCCACGCGTCAGCCCGCACGAGTAGCAGGCTACACAGTGGACGGCAGGCTGGAAGCACCGGACGTCGCGTCAGGGAGACGTTGAGCTTGCGAAAGTGTTCGGTCGAGCAGAAAAGCCAGCCCAGCAGTAATTTGCGGGGCTAAAGTTCTGTGATCATGACTTCCACCTGAATTGCGTATCGCGGCGTAAATATTGCGCTATATTTATCGCGCATGAAATACGTGTAAATAGGCATTTAAAATAAAATTTTTTTGCGTCCTTTTAAATTCTGCATTTTATGCATTATAGACCGACACGCGGCGCGGCTCTGTTTACCAACATGACCGGAAGGCCGCGCATGTGCAGAAGCTATGTGGGCAGAAGCGGCCAGGCTCTCCGTGTTTTCGCCATTGCGTTGTGTGGGGTGCGCTCGTTGTTGAGGTTTGTAGGGACGCTTCTAGCTTTATTTGTGCGTCGTATTCCTCGTCAACGTATGCCGTATGTTATGCCCGACTATTTCAGCTCACTACCCGAGCCTGAACGGCAGCGGTATCGAGACAAACTGTGCGTGGACGGCGTCACCTTCGACGATCCGTACGCCGTAAGGACTGCTTGAGTTCCAATACGACGTTGCTGCCACCAGCGTCAATGACTCACGGCGTCGTTTATTTAGTTTTTTCGCCGAGCCAGTTTACGGCCAACACGGTGCAGGCGTAAAGGTCTCTCGAGGCCTAGAATTACTTCGAGGCGCTTTCCGCGCTGCTGGCCGGATCAGCACAGTGGATTAGGAGACTATGGGTCTGCGGAAGTATTTATTAATTGATTATATACATACAGCGTCCTTCGAGTCAAGGTATCATATTTTTCTTGCCCTCATGACCAGAAGGCACCACAAGCGGTAACGCTCTTTCCTTTCTGCTGCTGGTCTCCTTCCGCTTGGTAGCACGGGCGTAGCGAGCAGTGTTGTACGCGTTACCGAAAAAAAGTAACGAAATAGGTTACTCGTTACTTGCAAATAAAAGGAACGCGTCGACGACTTACGATACCTCAAAACAGAAGGAACGCGTTATCGTTACCGATAAAAAGTAACGCACGTTACATTTGCATTACTTTTTAATTATAAATTGGCAATAACAGTGTTTCTTTTTTTTTTTGTTTCTGCGACAGCGTTTTTTGACACTGCGAAAAAGGGCGTGGGCGTTGGGGTTTTCCTGAAGTGGTACTCTTTGCATGAGGAAAAGTCAAGCAAAATGTTGAAGGTAGGTGGAATGTAGTGCAAAAATATTGGCTTCTGCTTAAAGGAACCGTGAAACGATTTTGAAATCGAATTTCATCGACCGCACGTCGTAAAAGCTGTTGAAAAAAAAAACGAAAACACAAAAATAGGATTCCCCCAAAAAAACGTTTTGCTACAGAACTTTAAAAAAAAAAAAAAAAGCGGACTCCTTTACTCCTTCTTTTCTTCGAAAGCTCTCCGCCTTTTCACTGGGAATGCATCCGCGGTGCCATGGCACGTCAGCCAAATCCACGTCACCTAATGGATAAGAGCCTACCTCACCAGCACCGCAATCATAAACAATAGCCGGCGAATGTTTCTTAAATACTTTGTTAAAGAATATTTTGATCCACATTTTGTTGAATAAATGCTCGGAGCAATGCGCCATCTATCGTGTGGTAAACGAAGCAAGAGAAAGATAAGATTGGGCCTGTGCTTCTTTTCGCGATTCCTGCTCTCTGCTGAAAAGCATGTAGTCGGTGGTGATCGTTGACGTGGTCGACGTGGTGGAAGCTCATCGTTCCGCTTAGGGCGCTATCTTTGACTCAATTCTCGTCGCGTGTCGCGATGATAACCCAGCTCGTTATCGACCTTTTCTTTAATGGCGCCGCCATCTTGAGAATTGCGGCGCCGACGAACGCCGTCTAGCGGCTTAGAAAAAGAAATACCGGCTAGTTCAGGCAGCACAGCTATCTGGGTAGGCAACGGTGTGGGTATGGGGAAACTTGGCTAGACTTTGCTATGGTGGGCTGCAATAACTTGGTTCGAGCTTGTCCGGTTGAATCCAGCTGGCTACTCAGTGCTCACAGGCGATCACCTTGCCTCCTCGAGAGAACGACGACGAAGACGGTGGGGTGTTTTGATTCCACACGAAGTACATATGAGCAGTTTAATGTAGTCTATGCAGGTAAGCTCTCGGCATTTGATAGCTCCATCTTGAGTGGTGGCATGTAGACTTTTTCATACATTTCACATACCATGGAGCTTGCAGTGATAACCTAATTGGACCACCTGCACCGGGAATTAAAATCGGTCCTCTTGTCGTAGACGAAGTGGTCGGGAGCTTAAACGTGACGTTGAGTCTGATACGAATCTCTCGCGATTGAAGCTCGCAATCAACGGACTTCATAAATAAGGATTCTTGGGGAAAATGCGGAGCTCGATAACATTGCAGCCACACTCGCGCTGCAGCTTCTTGTGCTCATGGCACACTTTCTGCTATTGTTCTCATGCTTTTTAAAATTATTTATCCATCCGGTGACCACGCAGTGGTAACCAGACAACCGTAGATTTTCGGAAATTGCAGGCGGTAAAAAGGGAGCACTCGGAACTAACTCATGCACGACGTCAGTTTTTAAGCCTTTTCGCCCATACCCTTGGCGGTTGCATACCCTGTGTCAGCGGGCAATCCAAACATACACCAGGTCGAGGGTACGTCAGTTACTGGCTGGTTTGAGGTTATGCGAAAAAGGTCTATCGAAGGGAAGATCCATCAACGCGTGCGGTGATGTTGTGGCGGCACCCACAAGCGTTGCCCGCAAGACAGCAGAAACGCTCGTGCCGTCGTCATTGTTTACTTCAACTACAGTGGTGCTTTCTTAGCAATTTTGTCCGCGGACATCTGCCGAATTTCTTTTTTTGCGCATTCCATGCGTGTGCTCAAGTTCAAGGTATTACTGGTGCGTACTGTATTTAAAGGCGTGTATGAAAGATTCGAATTTTGATGCGTTTTCATCACCCAAGAAAAGTTATTAGCGTTAGCGTTCCTCGAACGATCGCCGCGTCTATGTGATCACGAAATCATATTTCTACGTTGCTATATCTCTGCTTAGATTACATCGTCTTTTGCAATCGTAGAAAACGGTGTGGGGTGAGATTTGTACTAGCAGTAAATTTGTTTTCAAGTCGTGATCGTCCAAGACGCCGTAATGCATCTTTTTCTTTTCTTCTTTCATCCACTCTGTCCTGCGAGCCTATCCTGACAAAATAAAAGATACTAAAGCTTGAACTCATAGAAAACTCTGTGCATTTTTTGCTACGTCAGTGAGTGACACCGCGTTTCCTTCTTGTTAGAGATACCGCGGAAAAACGGCTGACGGCGGTGGGGAAGCGGCTGTCGTGCTAACGACCTGCTACGCTTCGTACCGGCAATACTCTTCAGGTGAGGACAGCGCGCTCCTCGCGACGTGCCCGATAAAGTTCGCTCTTCACTCTCTCTCTTTCTCTCTCACTATGGTTTCAAGCGGCGCTGGCAGGTGACTCGTCGACCCGTGGGCACGTACAAGACGGCTCGTGCCGCCTCATGTACTTACCACACGCGCAGAGCTCCAGCGAGGTTGTCGCACGTGCAGAAAGACCACGGTGTACCGGGGTGTCATGGCAACGAGATATTTTCTTTCGCTCTCACACAGTTTCGCCGTTTGGCCGCCGGCGACACTGTGAGCCGTGGGCACGGTGGCCGCGGAATGATGCAGCCTTTCGGATGCCCGTCGAACGCACGATATCTGATTCCTCGCGCCGAGCGTTCAGCCCCGCCGTGTCCTCACCTAAAGAGTGTAGTACCGGCGTATGGGACCAGTCCTATGCTGTCATTGTAGCGCAACTAATCTAAAGAATTTCGCTCAGCTGCGATGTGTCCATAGCTATCGCGGTGATGAGAGCCGCCGATTCAGAAAATATGTCGGTGGCATCGGCGCCATCAGCGCAGTAAAACCCTGTAGTAAAACCTACCGGCACACCGTCAGCTCGCTGCTAACGCTTCCCATTCCCCTACTTCCCGGTGCCACAGTACGTCACTACTGTCAATATTACGCCGCGGATTGTTTCGCGGTGAGTTGGAGAGGAAGAGAAGCTAGATATTTCAATAATTTTTTTTTTGTGTACAAGTTAATAAACCAAAACGAAAACGGATGCCTGCTCGGCGTTCAGTGGACATTGAAGGATTAATGTAAAAGTTATGTGGCAAAAGTAAATAGGTAACTTCGCGATCCCTTTAAGTCCTGACGCAGCCGAAGCTACGAGCGAATGAAACCAATCAAGGAACGTCAAAAGACCGAGTCTTTCTTCTTTATGATTGGTTCGGCGATGACAGAAGACGGGCAGAAACATGACGAGCACCATGATGGTGTGTTTTTGACGCTGTCGATTGGTCCCAAAAGCTCGTCGCGTCGGCTGCGCCGGGGCTGAAAGTAAGGACAAAGTGTGAAAGCAGGAAAAAAATACTTTTTTTTTTCAGGTCTTGGGAAGAATGCGTAACGAGTAACGTAACTACTTTACGCGGTATTCAAAATAGGAAGCGTGAGGGCGTTCCCCGTTGGTGTTTAAAAAAAGTAACGAGTACGTTACTACGTTACAGGAAAAAGTGACGCGTTACCTGCAACGTCGTTACTTTTGACGCGTTGCCGCCAACACTGGCAGCGAGCCACCGGCAAACGCTTGACCGGTGCTTTGTGCGCGAACACTATACGGACAAAATAGGGGGGGGGGGGGCCTGAGACGACGGTTTTCCTGCATATAAGCAAGCCTCGAGACGGAGATCATAATGGAAGTCACACTTGCCTTCAAGAAAGTGTTTCCGGCACAAGCGGTCGTCCGCGCGAGGTGACTATTATTTTGGATCCGCAGTTATTATCCACTTTCTGCGCCTTTCAGTAAGGCGGGAACTTGTGGAAACTCACTCCGCTACTTTTGCTGTACCTTTCGGTGCAATTAACGGCTGCACAGGTTTGCAGCATGCTGAAATGCTATGCCGCCCCTGCCAAACGCGCGCCCTTCTGCCCACACCACCCAACACCGGCGCGATCGCAGCGCTGCCGCAGCTCAGTTACGTCAAGCCCGCGTGTCGGTTTATAGGACTTCAAAATAAAGGTCGCTGCAAATTGTTTTTTAGGGGGGAGTTTGTTAATAATTCAAAAGGACTATTGCCTTTTTTTCCCCAATGTAGTAACCCATCTGAAAAAAAATAAAAAAATCATACTTTTGCGTTTTATTCCTGGGGCAGGTTAACGGTTTCTTTCTACATACGACACTTTGTTTTACACTGGATTGATTGCTTTAGCGGAGAAAGCCGTTGTGCCGAGCGTGTCGTTTTCTCAACACCGAAAAAAAAATATTTTCGGTCTCAGCTCTTATTTTCTATAAAGTGGTAGCGGCGCGCAAAAATACACAGACAAATGGAGGAATGGACAGGATGAGCGCCAAACTTCAACTGAACATTTAATGAAAAAAAAAAAGATACAGAAGAAAACAACCACACCGTCATAGTGTCAACACGTGCTAAAAATGATCTCTTTTTTGTGTAAATACACCTCCGTTTGACCAACGTTACTAAAAAACTCAGTTGGGAAACTCGCCCTTGAAACCTGGGACGCTGGAGTCCACCGAGACCGAGCTTAACACGATAACAACGCCACCCTTTAGCGACGAGTTGAAACATAAAAGTTGCTTTATAGGGCTACTGCAAGATGGTCCTGCGAGATGGCGCCACCGGCCCTTCCGTGGCTCGACGGAACCACTAAGTGCAGCCGCGCAGTTCACGGAGTGGCCGCTGCGGGAGAAATGGCAGCGTTGCGATCGCCATTAGCTCGGTACTGGGATAGGAATCGGCGCCACTTTTTCAGAGCAGGCTTTATTGCAGTTTCCCAACTGAGTGGTTCTAGTAACGTTGCGTTTGACTGACACAGTTCTCACCCTCCTTTTCTATTGCGTAGGCTTCCAGCAATTGCCTCGCAGTTTTGTCAGGGCATTTTGCCCAAAATTTGTTTTGTCAGTTTTGCCCAAAATCGTGATGCTGTCAAATTTCGGCTGACACATGCATGTGACACAGTGTAAAAGAAGGTGCCCCCCAGCGGTAGACCGCAGTGAAAGTGCATGATCGCGTGTTCGATCAGTGACACATCGTACAGTCTGGCCTTAAGCTCCTAGATAAGAAATTTCTACGAGTAGCGACATTCTTCGAAGCGCCGACTGCGTGACGGTGCAGGTTTTAGAATGCAAAGCGAACGGCGGCGCACAGCAGAAGACTGAATTGATTGATGCCATTTTGTTCCAGCGGAATGTGCTTTGTCATTTGTATCGGTTGTCGTTACTAGTAAAAAGAAGTATCAAGGGACTTTAGTCTGGCCGATGTATACTCGGCCACAGCTCAGCGGAATATGATAGACCACCCCGACTGCGCACATATATTCCTGTGATTCACCGCACATTTATTGCTTCTCTCACCTCTGTCAATCACTCTGGTGCATGGTTGCGACATCTTACTCGGCGCCGAAAAGACAACAGGTACATCGCAGCGCCCCGCTACCTTTTTCATAATGTGAGAGATGTTCTGTACATAAGGGGTTACTTCTAGTCTTTTATTTGGTCTTTCCATATGTGGTTGGGGTCCTACCTTTATTTTCCTTAGTATCTTTTCCGCCACTGCCAACAAAACTGAAGCTGGGAAGCCCGCGGCACCAAGCCGTTAACCTGCTTTCCAAGGCTCTCCTGTAGAGTATGGTGGCAAAACGTCTTTAGGTCCGCCGGCAGACACGATGACGCGATGCCCCTCTTAACTAGATTCGAGTGAGAAGAATCAAAAGGCAAGAGTCCCTTCTTAGTGCGTGGGTGACAGAGCCAACACGTGACGCTCAGTCAAGAAATTGAAAGAACCTGCCGTCTTGGCGTTTATGTGTAAACTTTAGTCACCCAGAGTGTCGTGTGAAAACATCCCCCACTGAACTGACAACGCTATCATTCGAAGCCCCCTCGGGGCTTTTGGTTACCACCAGGTAGTCGTCAGCAAATCAAAATACCTTACTGACACTGCTCGCATCCAAATTCTCGCTAGTGGTTTGGTCAATCCAAGCCAAACAAGTGTCGCAAAGCACTGGAGCTACGTATGCGCCTATACAAATTCCTTTTCTTTTTTGTAAATAATACACGCCTTCAAAGAAAGTGAAAGTCGACTGTAGGAAGAACCAGAGCCGTTCCAAGAAACCACCAACAGTCACACCGCTAGTATTCTCGTAAAACAAATCAACTGTACGTCAGTTAAAAACGCATCCACATTCGCGTGTGTACCGGTATTCAAGTTTTACACTACCGCTTGTGAGTTTCGCACCGAAAATCGGTCGATCTTTCGGTGAGGGTTTACCTTTCGATGACTTGAATGGTGAACCATCCTTACCCGGTTTTATCCATGAAAAAGGATACCAGATGCCCAGCCTTGCTTCTCTTTACGTTCCTTTCCAGTTTGCGCAACTCAAGGCCGGTGCACAACCTCAAAGCGGGTTCCATAGATGTCAGTTTGAAGTTCTTTGAAATAGCGGCGCAAGACTTAGTCCCCAAACATGTCCTGGGGCATAACAACAGACTCCCCTTCCTTCTCAGCCTCTAGTAACTTAGCCTATTTTTCTGAAACAATGACACCACTTTGCTCTAGTTTCTCTCATCAGATGATAATGACCTCTCCTTCTAACAACGGATCAAATACTCCACTCCCCCCAGAACACACGTTTGTCTCTCATCGCCATCAGTCTTTTCAGAAATTCTACGCACTAGTCAACTGTTCATGCAGTGTCAGACGTGGTTCTACACTGTACTCTGGGCCTTTTTTCAGGATCTTTGTAGCATCACCAGGTGGCAGGACGTCTTCCAGAACTATAAAGCCTCCTCGGCCGGTCACGGGCTCACGGGGCTTCCTAGGCATCCCCGCTCTTACCCCTTTATCGACGAGATATAAAAACAAAAATTGCTTAAAACATTTTTTAGATATAATTTTTAACAAGGTAAAACAAAAGAACCGAGTTGAAATAAAAAAAGTTTGTAAGGTGAACTCACAACTTACAGCTTTGTTGTATATAGGAAACACAAGCCAGAATTCCGAAGGCGGCCTCCTTGCGTAACTTCTTTGGATCAGTATAAATGTCAACATTGTCTGCGCATGTGATAACTTCAAGTAAAACGGTTACCCATCGTAAAATATTAGTGGCAAGAGAAAAACACTTCTCCATATTTTTCGCCGTTGCGTCGTTGGGGAGGTTTCACAGGCAACCTTAAGACTGAATTTTTTGTTGTCGACTGCGCGAAATGTGAGGGTATACCCTCACATTTGGCGCAGTCGACATGTCAAAAATCGTGGATGCCACTCGCCCACCCTCACCGCCTGCCTAACTCGCCTGAAAAGCGAGTCCCATCTTCTGTTTCGCCCGCACGCCTGCCCGCCATGCCTCTTGTCAATTGGGCCGAAGCCACGCCAAGCGACTTCGCCGATTTTACGGCAGAATACCTCCGCGACGAGTTTTCTCGTCGCGAACATGACGTCGCCGGATCCAAGGAGGAAATCATCCACCGCCTCCTGGACGACATCGCCCGAAGCCTCCCCAACACTGCCATCGACCCTGCCTCTTCTCGACTCGGCGGCCTCCGCACAGGGCCCGCAAGAGTCGTCGCCTCTCCCGACTCTCGACCCGGCGGAGTCCACGCAGCTGCTGACTAGTTTGCTGCAGCAGTTCCTTACCGTGTCTCAACGTACACCAACCCCTGTGCAGGTGACTGCCCTTCCGGACTTGTCCGCGTCGCTTCCAACTTTTAGCGGCGATGAAGGTATTTCGGCCCGCCACTGGATCGAGGAGCTGGAGCGCACTCAAGGACTGGCTTCCTGGGAGCCCTCGACACTTCTCGCAGTCGCTCTCGGCAAGCTTCGAGGCCCAGCCGTTAACTTGAAAGCTGTTTCTGTACGCCAGTGCCTAACGTGGGACAGCTTTAAGGCCGCCTTCCCAGCTCAGTTCGGTGAAATTGGCAATATACATGTTCCACAAAATTAAACTACACCCTGAGTTCGTGCAAGAGAATTACATCAACAGGGCGTCCACATACATCTTCCGCCATACGCACTACCTACAGTCGAAAATACGCACGAATTATGGTAGTCAAAAAATACTTAATCAGATCGCACAATTATTAAATAACCATCCTGAAATACTGTCCATGATTAATAGCTCTAATACAATACACATAGTATTTAAAACCACCATAAGAAGTTTTCTTCTACGTCTAATGTAATCTGTGTCGGTATTTTTATGTGTTTCTGTTTTATTATATCACAATTTGTATATGTCACTGTGCCCTTGTGTAATGATATAATTGTATTGATTTGTTTTTTTTCTGTACATTTTGCTGCTGGACTGTACAGGGGGACGGGCCCTTGTCAGGCAACCGTAGCCGCCTTTTGCCCTATCCTCCAAGACGTTTGTCTGAATAAAGTATATTCAATTCAATTCAATCGCCTCACGCTTCTGCAGTGGCAGCACAAGGTCACCGCTCTGGTGCAGTCGCCTGGAGAGAGCCTCGTCAACTATTCCCTAGCAAAGCTGAAACTCATCTCGAAATGCCCCGTCGTACTGATTGATGCTCAGCGCAGAGTATGCTGTTCAAGGCATCTATGACAAACATCTAGGGACATCCATCACAGCGCAGTGCCCTGCGACGGTCACTGCATATATGGACATTGTAACACGACTCGACCAGACCTTAAGCCATTCTCATCTAAGATCACACCGCACGGAGGCTGCTAGGGCAAGGCCATCAGTTGCCAAACCACCATGCAATGCCTTCCTTTACTCAACCTTCAAATAGACCTGACCGTGTGTCTGCCGTACCACAGCGCAAATCGTCTCTTTCAGAAGAACAGCAGTAGGCACGATACCTTACCATCACATCAAAACATGGAGCTTCCGCCCATCGCCCCGGCCAAGACTTGAGCGAGGCTGTGTGCCATAATTGCCGGCAATTGGGTCACCTCTCCGCCAAGTGCACCACTGCAAGGACTTTACGTAATCAGCAGCCAGCCAGCTTCAAGACCAATTCCCCTGCCATCCTGCCTGCAGAACTCGGAGCCACTTGAGGGCTCAATGGTCCACTGTGCGGTAGTTCAAGCCGACGTCCAAACAATCGGCAAGGTTGACGATTTCCCTGACAGTGGGTCTAAGTTGACCATACTGTCGCTAGAGCTCGTCGGAAAATTGAGCTTGCTACCATGGACAAAGCCACCCATTGCCGTAGTTGGTGGCAACACAGTTATACCAGCTGGTACTCTGTGCACCCGCATCTCCGTCTGTCCAATCTCCTCAGTGGTGGAGGTGACGGTACTTGCGCGCAACCCCTGCCTCTGATCCTCGGAGAGGACAGGTTCAAAGCAGCACACGCAGAACTTTCTGCGAGGCCGCCTAATCCAACTGAGATTCGCCACCCCAGCTCGGGTGCCGTCTTGTTGTGCCAGGAGAAGGTGTTGCCAAGAATGTCAAACGCTGTCCTTCTCCACACCTTGACCGTTTCCCCTTTCGCACCAACAACTTCTTCGACGGGGGGTCTCCAACTTGAGCCTCTCCCAGATGACAACCAGCCCTTGTGGCTGGCTCTGGCATGCCATGAAGGATTGCCCCAGCCAGAGCGTGATCCTTCAAAGCAAAGACATCTAGCCCAAACATTTGCGAGAGCAACAAGACAAGCTCCATTCTAAGCGACGCCCAGATTGGTGCAGAGCTACAGCCAGAAGAGTCAACTGCGGTTCAAAATGTCCTGCAGCAACACATTGCTCTCTTTGCTACAGATGACAACGGCTTGGGACTCTATGAAGGAGCACAGCACGCCATTGACCTTGTTCCAGACGCTGTACCTTACAGTCGGCAACCGTATCGGTGTGCTGTTGATGACCGACAGTTTATTGAGCAGCAAACTGAAGAGCTCCTGAGGAAAGGCTTCATGGTGCCTTCTTCCAGCCCTTGGGCCTTCCCCGAGTTCATTGTTTCTCGTGGAAGCAAGAAACGAATGTGTGTGAGCTACATTCCACTCAACAAGCACACAGTCACTGTCGCTCAGCCGCTTCCCCGTGCCGAGGACACTATGGGCGACATAGTAGATTGCTCGCTGTTCGCCTGCCTTGACCTGAGGTTTGCCTAATGGCAAATACGAGTGCGTCCGGAAGACCAGGTCAATACGTCTGTCATTAAGCATCGTGGCACGTTCCAGGAGACAAGAATGCCATTTAGACTCAGAAATGTCCCCGCCAAATTTCAAAAAGCCAAGCAAGCACTCTTCGAGCAGCTTTGATCCTCCGCGGCGAGCAATGGGGTTGTCGAGAGAAGTAACGCAACGCTCGTCTCGCTGCTGAGAAAGATGTGCAATGCAGAGCCATCACGTTGGGAAGAGAAACTAAGCGCCGCAGCCTTCGCTGTGAACACAGCCGTCAATGCAACTTTAAAGTTTTCTCCTTTTGAGTTGATGCACAGGTATGTGCCCAAACTGCCAATGGAGAAGTTGCGGCGCCTTGAGACTACCACCCTAGAAGCAAGACTTCTAGACCTTTCAGAAAGCCGCAGCGAAGCACAACAAAAGTTTGAGCAAGCTCTGCAACAACGGAAACGTCACTATGACAAGAGCCATTGCCATGTCACCTTTCAACCAGGCCAGTATGTATGGCTTCGACGTCAAGAACTAATCACAGATGGCACTACAAAACCTGCTCCAACCTACAATGGACCTTATCAAATCACCGCACAGAAGACCCCAGTCACCTATGGGATCCGCCGTATAACTAATCCAGGCGACAATTCATCAAGAGACCAGAGAGTTGCGCATTCCAGCCAGCTCAAAGTATTCCGTCCTCCATGCGTAGACCCTACCCTCCTTGCCCACCTGATACTCGAACCGATAGCCAGTGCCGAAGCAGAACCTGTAACAACTGCACCGACAGCCAGTGCCGAAGCAGAACCTATAACAACTGGACCGACAGCCAGTGCCGAAGCAGAACCCGTAACAACCGGACCAACATCCAGTGTCAACACAGAACTTACGACCCACGGTCCAAGCTCGAGGCCCCAACGAGTGCGACGCCTGCCCAACTACTTCACAGATTACAACCTTTCCGAAAGAAAGCTTTGGGAGCATAGGGCCTTGGTCCTATTAAGAGGGAGTTGGATGTGAGCAGGTTCATTACTAGCGCCAAATGCCGACGTTTTGTTGTTCACAAAGCCAAGCCTGACCCAAATTGGGGACCCTGGACGACGCTTCCACCAGGCCTTGTTACCGCCATAACCTCCGTATGAGTTCGCCATCGTTCTTAAACCCCTTTAAGTAACATTTACCCTGTCTTTGTCATCCGTACCCTCACAGCACAAAACACCACCTTCAATGAAGTGTCCGCGAGGATGGTTCTTGCTGTGGAAACCCACATCCTTTTTTCTTTTCCCTCGTCGGTGCGGGGGCGTATTTCGCTATTTCAGGTCACGCGAATGTTCCCCGGAAATTGGGGAATCCCATGCCCTATCTTGTACATAATCTCCGATGAACCCCGTTTTCTAGTCCAAAACCAAAAGTTGTCACCAAAAAACACCCAATCTGCGGGAAAAGGTGAACATCAATAAAACACCCACCAATTCGAAGAAAAATAAAAACACGAAACCCTACCTTAAGCCTACGAGAAAGGCAGCACCAACGCGTGGAAACGCGCTCGAAGCAATGAAAGATTTAGCTAGCTAAACGGCGCTCTGGAGGTTCACCAGACTGACCCGCAAAAAATTCGTTGTTTATCAGGACTCATTTGAATAAAAAAAGCACATGGGGGTTTTCTTACTTCCATGGGACATGCGCTTGAATCTGGTACCAATAAGAAAAAGAAAGGCGTTAAGAAGTTCGAAGGAAGAAGCAGCTTCGCAGACAGTTCAGTGTAAGCCGTACTCCCGTTCAAGAAAAAAAAAAAAAAAAAAGCTGCAATACGTTTTTTTTTTTCCCCGTGAATCTTGGGCTTTTAATTTTCAAAGGGAACCCGGTATCGTCTTTTTTTCCCCGTTTTCTCCGATTTGATAAAACCATCTCCGGGTTAATTTTCACGTTTTTCGGCATTTACCGAAAACAGGTAACCCCACTCAGATCGACAGAGCTTCTAATCACCAGCCGGCGTATAGTTCAATTAAACAACTATCCCTTTTGGATCTTCTTGAGAAATTTCAGTTGTTGAGAGTGCCAGGGGAAATTTGTGCGTTGGCTGATATATGTGACGAAAGATTTGCCGAAAAGCTCTACACCAGAATGCGTGGTACAATAGGGCCTGCAAAATAACTTCGAATGTTTTATCAAATTTTATCAATCAAATCAAATAAAAAAACAAGCACTAAACGTTTAAGGGCAATATAAGAAAGCTTGCCATTTCTCTGCGCTGCATAGATAGTGATTTATCCGATAAAGTGGAAACGGGCCATCAAGACTTGGTCGGCTCTGACACAATAGAGAAACAGACACTAATCACAAATCCCGGGGATCTAACTGATTGCCGTTCAGTGTGGCCATATGGCGTAGGCTTGACCACCTTCGTCTAAGCCAAGCGATTTTTCTGTGTTCCTACCCGGGGACCTCAAGATAACGGAGCGATGGCCAATAACGTTGAGATCGTTCAAAATACGCTAGCTGCTCCCTTTTTGCTTTTCTGAATGAATTCATGGAATGGCAACAGATGGTTTTTGAAGTTGGTAATCTTTTCCACTCACTCAGAAGTGCTAATGGTAGCTCGAAAGCAGCTCGCCTAGACATAGTGTTGGAAGGAAAGTGATGTCCCTCGAACACCAAAAACCCTGACGCCCGCGGAAGGGTTTCATATTTCTGTCATGTCCAACCCTGCTTATTTTGGACATTCTTTCTTCTGTTCGGAGTTGGCGACGTTTAGTCCCCTGTGGTCGGCCGAAGCCCTCCGAGGACGACGGTGAAGGTCGCTATTATAAAGCCCATTGTCAAATAAAGACAGGCTCGTTGTTTTGTTTTTTTTTGTTTTTTTTTTACGCCGCAGTGTCGCGAGGACGCAAGTGTGCTTTGACGCTTGGAGCCCATGCTCATCATCTTAACTGGCAAATTAAAATTTTGATCTTTGAAAGTTTGAATTTTTTGTGTTCTGAGACAAACGTTTCAATATCATCGGAGGTTCGCGCCAGGTTCTGATTTGCACAGCCCGTGCAGCGTCGCTGGGGGAGGAATGAGGAGGGGGGGGCGGGGATGATATGTTTTGGGAGGGGCCCGAGCCTCCTGCCCCCCCCCCCCCCCCCCGCGCCTCCCTGGTCATCCGCCACTGCCCCTGTCTATGTATTTTTTGCGTGCTGCTACCAGTCTGTAATCATGAACCAACTCGCCTGCATCGCCGCAGTGATTCTTTTATTTCCTGTCACGTTAGGGGACTGACGAAAACCGAAACCAACAAAAAATCAGCCCTTTTTTATATTGTTTGTATTGTATCTTCATACCACGAAATACAAAAAGATTAATCGAAAACCGTTCCTTTTGTTTTCAAAAGTATTTTTGAACCGTTTTATTACTTTTTTTCAACTCGACTCCGGGAAAGCTTTTTAAAGGAGCACTCAAATGGATTTTGAGAGTATCGATTTATTGTCATAACTCAATCTACGGGCCCTATAGTATCCTAAAAAAAAGCGAGATTACATCAAGGGCGGCCGATTTTCCTATTAAAAACCTATTCACTTCCTTTTGTACCTTTTTCAACTGTTTTTTCTCCTTATGTCTATGGTTTGATGTTCACGTGGTCAAAATGGTTTGAGCATTTTTACGAGTGCTTGGCCTTCTATGTCACCTAACTAGAAAATTCAACCATCGATGCACGTTTTTACCACTTTACTGTTCACTGGGCCGCTCGCAGCTAGACTATGCGTCGGTGGTGTGGAACGAAATCTGTAAAACCAATTCACTAAATATGGAACGGGTGCAGCACAAATTTATCATAATTATTAAGTATCGCTATTTGGCTAAGGATGAGCAAACTTTGAATTATGAAGCTCTTTTGGAACCTGTTTGATTACTTTTCCTACATCAGAGTAAAAAAGAAACCGGATTTCGTATTTTTGTTTAAATCCCTTCACGGCATAATTTACTCCCCCCCCCCCCCCCCCCTTATCTGAAGTGAATACCAGGATTCCTAAAGTAGCTACAAGACTCAAGTCGCCCTTTTATAGATCTAGAAAATGTATTCATGTGTGCCCAATTCCCAGGTTATTGGATTGTTACAGCAATAACACTGAGAAACTGGACATATTTGACTCCAGCCGAAAGAATTGTGAATACTCAGTCAAAAAAAAAAAAAAAAACTGCTCGAATTAAGACAAAGCTGATGTGACAGCCAATGGCACACGACTTTTAATTCTTTTTTGTGACTTTGTAGACACGTTGTTTTAATCTTGAAGCTCAAGTAGCCGACATGTTACTATCACTTCTGAACAGCCCGATAATGAGTACGATGTTTTTGGAGGTTTTGAACCTGCAACCTATTTCTTTAGTTTTGAAAACTTTTTGTATATTATATCTGGCGATTTCAAAAGTGATATGAAAACAAACAACCCCATTCATCAACAAATGTTGATTTCACTTCTCACTACGGGGTTCCTGAATGTAATTACTAGTTTTACACGCATTACAGCTTCTCCTACTTGTGTTTTAGACCTAATTATTACAAATCAAAAAGGCAGATTTTAGGCAACTCGTATGGCCGCTGATATTAGTGATCTTCTCCCTGTATTTTTGTGTATAGGAAAACGAATTCGCTCAAATCCTATCAATGAAATAAGACGTCGGCTTATATCTCAGGAAAGACTCGGTATGTTTAGGTATCGTACATCTTGTGTCAAATGGGGCTCGGTTTAAAATGCAGCAACTGTTCATAATGCTTATAATAGGTTTTTGAGCTTTTCAATTCAATTTGTTATGACTGTTTACCCATTGTCGAAATAACAACACATAAAAATGCTCGCAAACCCTGGATGACTCGCATTCTCCTTCGATCCGTCAAGAAAAATACAAATTATTTACATCATTTATTAAAAATAAAAGTTTCACTGTGCTAGCGCAACATAAGACTATGCGCAATCGGGTCAACAGTGAAATTAGGTCAGCTAGAATTGCTCAGTACAATAATCTTTTTGGTCAACCCCTTTCCACTAACCCTGAAACATAATGGAGGCGCCTCAACCGACACCTCAGAAGAAACGCATAAATTTGAATGATTACAAGTTTATCAGTTAATGACAATGTACTATTGGGTTCCAATTTGGCAACAGCATCTAATAAATTTTTTCGCAAGTAAGTAACAGTTTTTACATTCCTGACATTTTCGGTTTCTTATGTGATAGATTAACGTAGTCTTAATTTTTTAAACAAGTGACGAATTTAAGGTTTCCTCTATTTGTAAAAGCCTAAAAGATACAAATAGCCTTGACAGGCATAACGTGTAAAGTCGTCCGATGAATTATGTGCTGCCAACAAGTTTACCATGTATTACGCATATTTATAACGCTGCTACTTTCCTACGGATATGAAGGTGGCGATTGGGTTGCAATGATTTATAAAAAAAAACGAATATAAAAGATTTTGGAAACCATAGGCCTATATCTCGACTTCCGTGTTTTTCAAAAAGGTCTTAACGTTTAACTCATTGCCGCTTAAATAACTTTTTCTTAAAACACTCTGTGATAGCTAATTACCAATACGGGTTTGCTAAAATAGAACAAAGGACCATGCCTTCTTGTCCAAAAGGAATTCATTTTGAAACATTTTGAATCGCAGCATCTTCCTCTTGGTGTTTTTGTTGATTTTACTAAAGCGTTTGATGCTATAAATCATGAAATTCTCTTCGCTAAACTAGAGCATTACAGTGTACGAGGCATTCGCTAAATCTTACTAAGTCATATCTTATCTCGTGGTTTCACTATGTTTTTATGAATCACTGCCCCTCAAATACCCTTCAAATTTGCAATGGCGTGCCTCAGGGTAGTATTTTAGTGCCACTACTATTCAATGTATATATAAATGATATTTTCAATATTAAGCCTTTAGGAAAACACGCTGTCTATGAAGCCGACACTAGTATTTCTTCTTCTAATATCAAACAACTGTCCCTCATTTTAAACAGTCTATTGACATTATTGACGCGATGGTCATTTGTCAATTCGTTAAAAGTATACCGAAAGAAAACTAAAGCAATAATTGTCCGCCCTAAGCAAAGCCTGTTATTAAACCACCGGCTATATTTTTGAATGATACTGTAATTAAGTACATGAAAAGTTTCCGATCCCTCGTTGTAACTTTTTCTGCCACATTAACATTGGATGTCCACATAAACGACCTTTGTACCAGACGTCAGAGCAGTTTGAGGAGGCGGCCGCCAAGGCTTTCTTCCCACAATCTGCCATCCACCCTGACCCAAGCCTGTACGAACTGCAAACTCCGGGCGACAGCGAATGCGACGCCCCGTTCACGATGCAAGAATTAACCCTAGCCCTGGACTCGATCAACGAGTGCAGCGCCCCGGGTAAGGACGGGATCACATGGCGCATGCTGCGCAATTTGAATGAGCCGGAAAGGCGAAAACTCTTAGAAGAACTTAACGATGTCTGGGCGTCGGGAGAACTACCGTCCGAATGGAAACACTTGGTGGTGTACCCCATTCCAAAGCCGGGGAAAAGGCCGGATTGCATCCAAAACCTGCGTCCTATTTCACTCACGTCTACGCTGTGCAAGCTCGTCGAACGACTGGTGCTGACTCGACTTACTTACATCTTGGAGGGAGCTGGGCACTACCCTCACTACGACGCTGGGCAGACTGGGTTCCGCCCCGGCCTGTGCACCCACGACAGCCTACACCTACTCAGGAGCTTTGTGGGCAAAAGGCGGCGGTGCACCAACAAGGTACCCGGGCTCTTGGTGGCAGTCGACCTCAAGAAAGCCTTTGACACCGTTGACCATTCGACGGTGATTGAGGCACTCGAAGAGAGCGGCGCGAGCACCCGCACCGTTAACATCGTTAGGAGTTTCCTCAGGAATCGCACCTTCGAGATCAGCTCGGGCGCCAAGCAACCTCGCACTTTCAGCAACGTCCGTGGAGTGCCTCAAGGAGCCATACTCTCGCCTACCCTTTTTAACTTGGTGATGAGAAAGATAACGAGAGCGTTGCGCGCCGTCCCCAACCTTCAACACACAACGTATGCAGACGACATCACCCTTTGGGTGGACCCTCGGAACACAAAGCTTGACACCCAGGAAACGCTAGCCACCATGCAGACGGCCTTGGGCACACTCGACCAGTGCCTGCAGACCACAGGCATGCAGCCCTCCCCGGATAAGACGGCGTTCTTGATCGTCGGCGGCCTTGAGCACTCCAGAGGTCAGATACACCTAACACTGGGCGGTCAGCCCATTCAGCGCTCTCCTGTACGCTGGATTCGGGTACTGGGGGTCCCGCTGCACGAGCAAGGTGGCGCACAGGAATGGATGAAGCAACTAAAACCCGCATGGCGACGGCAACTCCACCAGATCAAAAGAATAGGCAACCGCTTCGGTGGCGCAGGCATGCAAACCATCCGCTTGCTAACTTAGGCAGTCCTCACATCGAAAGCCTGTTACGGGGCCACGTGCTTCGACCTGACCAAGGCACAGCACAAGCAGCTGGAAGTCTTGCATCGAGAATGCGTGCGTGCGATTACAGGCCTTCCAAGACACACCAGACCGGAAGAGCTGTACCGATACTCGGACCTTCCTACTTTGCAAGCCATTATTGAGACCCGCGTAGCCGGCCATCATAGGCGCCGAACCTTGACTAGGGCCGGTCAGTGTCTCCTGGAACTACAGGGTTGGCGGCCATTTGTAGCAGAGAACCCGCCTTTGAGAAGCATACCACCTTGGGAAGACGTTATGGTGAGACAACCGAAACCGCTCACTCGCAAGGAGAGGCCTGAAGACCACCCTGAAGTAAGGGCCGCACTTGCAGCGCGTACGGACCTTGTGGCGCACGCGGTCTTCACAAAGGCCGTGTGGTGTGAAGAAACAAAACGGGCCTCCCTAGCGTATGCGACCGGTCGGAACTGCTACGCTCAGACTCTCCAATATGACAGGAAGCCCAGCACGAGTCGTCTCGAACTTGATGCCATACATTTAGCGCTCTCTCGCATACAAGAACTTTGCGACCGAGCAGACGTTCTTACTCGTATAACAATCTTTACGGACTGCAGGGAGGCCCTCACACGCCTAGGAAAGACCCCTCGCGAAGGCACGCTCTGCCAGCGGATTAAGAGCCTGTGCTCCGATTTGTTAACGGCTAAAGATATCGAAATACGAGTGGATTGGATCCCGGGACACGCAGGCGGCGTCGGTAACGAAGCCGCCTACACGTGGGCGAGCGAGCACAGGGAAGACCGCTCCAACCTGGGAATCTCAGTCCCGCTCGCATTGCCGGACCCAGACCACCTCGAACGGAAAGCTGTGGCCCGCCAAGAAGATCGCCGTCGGCTGCGAGAACAGACACCTCACAACCCCGCACCGTTACCCAAGGGACTGCATAGGGGGGCGCAAGTGCTGGTACACAAAGCCCGCACCGGCGCTGCGCTCACAGAGGATGTGCTTGCCAGATGGCGAGACTACAAGCCACAGAGGGGCCGCCCACCTGATCAGACGCCGGAGAACGAGGAAGCGTCGGGATCAAAAGCGCCGGTAACTTGCACTACGTGCTCTGCCGGCGTTCTTCCCACTATTCAGCACCTCTTATGGGACTGTACCGGCTTACGGGAAAAAAGAGCCGAGAACCTAAACCCAAGCATCCAAAATCTCCAGGACTGGGTCACCCCAAAAAACGACGCTCACACTAAAGAGACACTACTCTCGTTATGGAAGTTTGCGCGCTCGACTGGCGTCGACCGCAGAATGTGAACTTGTGCTTCCCTAGCCCCCTTACCCACTGAGGCCATAGCGCCATCCCTTCTACAATAAAGAATATCATCATCATTGCCCTCTCTAGTATAGTTGGTATTGCTTCTTGTCATAGCCCCATTGAAAATAACACTTCAGCCCTAATGTGTTATGGGACCTTCTCAGCCTATCAAACGCCTCAGCCCTTCAAGTACCATCAGCAATTCAAACCCCTTCAATCCTTCAGACCCTCCCAGCCCTTCAACTCTTTAGACACCGAAAGGACATTGAACTATAGATACAAAATGCAGTTTAAAACGTTATTGGAAGTTTATTTCAGAGAGTGAGTTTTATAGGCTTGTTGAAACTCAAAAAGTTGATAAGAACCGACGTGTGCTCAAACCCGAGCGCAAGCAGCTGTAGACAAGAGATCATACTAAATAGAAACAACCGAGTTCTATGTCGGAAAAAAATATTCTTCGAGGTTCTCGCAAACAGCATACAAAATAACAGCAGAAAAAAACAACACACCGCATTAGTTTCGAACACGCTTGGTACAAATTATCGTGACAGGCCAATAAAACTTGGAGACGCACTTACAATGAAGTGAAAGCGAACTCCAAATTTAAGGGTCACACAGCACAATCAAAAGCAAAACACTCAAACAGACTCAACAGCGCTTAAAACAAACAGCGGTAGGTGGTAGAAATGACACTACCGCTGATCGCGAGCCACGAACTGGACGTCAGCCCGAATCTCCTGCACATGAAGGGGAGCACACCCGGGAGTTGAGGCACTTGGTGAAATTCGCCGGCCGTGCGGTATGGCATTGAGTGGGTGACGGGGGTCGACGGAGCCGACAGTGCACAGCTTCATCGAGTCCGCTCGAGACGGAGCTGGCGGCGTCCGAGATTGTGCTCCATGAGCTGGAGGCGACTCCGCTGGCGTCGGTAGTCATCCTTTCCAAGTCTCAGGCTCCCAAACGAACCTCCGAAGCTCGACGACAAGCCACCACTCGCCCGGACAGCGGCGTCCTTCGCAGACGACCGTCGATTTTCACAGGGTCTCCGCACACTGCAAGATCTCTGTAAACGAGAACGCAACTCGTTTGCCAAGTTGGCGCTAACCGAACTTAAAATGGCCAGGCTTCGGACGCCCACCAGGAGTGAAGATAGTTGGGCGGTTTCCTTCGAGTCACTGCCGAGAGTTGCTCTTACTGGTTGCCGGTGAATTATCATTACAGCTTCTTGTCTTCAAATCTCTGGTTGCCGCCGAGCATTCTAGCAAGTGCCTCGGGTGACTACAGAGATTTTTCGGTTTTCGCTGAAACAGTCATCTCGATGATCGTTGGGGTCGACTTGCACTGTACACGCAAGACTCCATTGTTCAGATTTCGCCACTTTTTCCTCGCTCCCGGTTGGTTCACCCTTCCTCTTCTTGGCTGGATCCCCTTCACCAGAACTTAGTTGCACTAAATTTCTCATCGGGAATGTTATACAATATGCACACAGTCTTTCAGTCAAATCTCTTTGTAGCCCTAAAATAATTGTGTTGTGTGAGTGTGTTTAGGCAGCCAGAAGTTAGTCAGCCTCAGTGGACATCTCGTGTCTTAGCTGCAGGCAAGAAATTTACCCAGTGAAGTACCCCTGCTAGCCTGCACTTTAACGTCCATTAATATCCTAACAAAAACAAATGATATATTTACCTCCACAACCATATCGTACACTCAACAAAATCCCCATTTTTAACAGTGTCATTAATTGAATGGCAACTCCAACCAGTATCTTTTTCAGTAAAGATAAAACATGCACTATTTCCAACCTACCAATGCTTTCCACCTACCGTCTTGCAGCTCGGAGCACATACAGCAAAAGCTTCCGCCATACAGCAGTTTCAGCTTGCCCTACTAAACTGACTGACTGACTGCAATTTCATTTCTCATTCCATAGCTCAGTTCCATAAAAAAATATCAGCATGTCCTCACATTTGAGACAACAGAAACAATTTCGAATTTTAGCAGTATCCTGCATAGCGTTCGACAACCCATACTTCTGAATTAAAGTTTTTTTTCTACCACTTTTCAATTGTACATGATTAGTTCAGACAGGACATTTGTGCTATTTTAAATTTTACTCAAGCAGAATATTGGCAAGCATAAAAAATTTACGGCTTGAAATGGTGACCTGAATGAGCATGCTCTACCGTACTATAGTTGTTTTATGACAACCTTCCAACTCTAAGATGCTGTCACGTTCCACTGCCAAGAAATTGAAGAAGATAAGCGCGAGCACCGAAGAACAGCAGGCGGTCATTCTGCAGAAGGACTGGACCTCGGCGTCGGGGAAAGTGCACGAACGGCTGGCCTCGCTCCAGCACCACTGGGACACTCAATCCTGCCGCCCAGATTTCCGCCGGTGACATTGCCGTATGCACTGCTAGTCCTAAAGCTAAAGGAGAAAGAAGCGGACAAGAGGCGCGAGGAGAAAAGATCATTCAAAGCAGCGGAGGCGAGATTTCGGGTACGACTTGAAGAGGGGCGCAGCTTTGGGATGGTGCCAAGGAGACCCTGGTAGGAACCCGGCGACGACCCGGGGAAAGCTCGGCGACCATCGAAGAAGAGGAAAGAAAACCTCGACATTGACGCGACGCTGGCGTGGAACTTTCGGCAGCGACCCGAGCAACCACAAGAATGCCGACTAACTTACCAGTGACAGATTCGGTGGTGACCCGAACCAGTAACACCGACTCCCGGCAGGGACACGAAACGAGCCCACAACAGAGTATTTCAAAACGCATATTGACCTGACCGACCTGGGCTACAGTTCAATCCCCACCCCTGCCCGTTTCGATCTGGATGAGCATCGTACCGGCGTGCGGTCGTGTATCACTACTGCGTGGTGCACGTTAAAGACCCCAGGCTAGCGGTTGTACTGCACTGGCTAAATTGCTCATCTACAGCGAGTGACTCGTCGCAACATTAAAGATGGCTGACCAACGACTCGCTGTATAAATATCCACACAACCCCAATTATTTATTATTCCTGGGCTACACCATCAACAACAGAGACCGAGAATCAAATCGCCACGTGCAAACGAACATGTGAGACTATTGATAATTTGTTGCACATTTGTATACTAGTTTATCAATGCTCTTTATGCTTCTTTCTTTATGTAATACAGATTTATTTCTTCCATCATCGTGCACTCTTTTTTTTTCTTATCCAACATTTGGACCCCCAACCTTGACACATGCAAAAAGGAAAATCCAGCGCTTGCTTGTTTGTGCTGTGTCGCAGCTATGTTGCCATCCTCACATAAAGCCTCATTTTTTTATAATGTACGTTAGAGTCATGTCGCATCCCCATATGTTTCTCTGGCCAACCGACATTCATAAAAAACGGCTTAAAAACGTTGTCTCCTATTTCCTCTCGCTTCTTCGGTGACTCGCAGTGGTTTAACAGTTTGTTTTAAAGGGGCGGTGCAGCAATTTTTGGACTTGGGCAAGTGAACTGCGAGAATTAATCTGTGTCACCTATCGAACGAAGAACGGAGAACCATGTTTTTCTGCGTGCGCTAGTTTTAATTTAAAAACAAAAAATCGAAGGTCAAATGTCCATCATCTCTCGCGCCGTCTTTCGAGCGACGTCTCTGGAGGACCACTTGGTTCCCAGTTGGGTTCTCTCTTCAGAGACCCTAGCAGTTCCCTCTGCAATGAACCTTTTTCCAGTAGGCTTCTGCGAATGCATACGCCCCATCCCCTGGCGTTGTTTTTCGCTGTTGCCATTTTGGCAAGGCAAAGTTCCGGGAGTCACACATTTTTGAAAACCGGAGACGACGGACGAAAAAGGGGACAACACACAAAACGTCTCAACGTTTTGTGTGTTGTCCCCTTTTTCGTCCGTCGTCTCCGGTTTTCAAAAATGTGTAACATTAACCAGCTCGCCTGCCTACTTACTTTATCTTCCGGGAGTCCAATGTATTCAGCGCGTATCTTTGCGCGCATTTCGTGTTTTTGGCCATTCTTGTTTGAGTATGCTAGTATGGGGCATAATGGGCAAAGAAGATCACTACAACAGTACGTTGACAATCTATTCTGTTGAGCTACCCTTCATTTGTAGTTCGAAAACAACTCCCCATACAGCGCTCGTTAATGAAAAACGGTCCATTGTCCGTTTTTCAAGGATTAGCCTTGCTGAAGATCGTGGCGAGAGATCAACACAAAAGGCGGTTTGCCACAGGGCTGCCGGCGAGTGTTGCAGGAGAGGGGACAGGGTTTGTTTACTATCGCGTGTACCCCAGTGACATGCAACCGAAGTTTCTATACCCTCCATAAGCGGCTGCAGATTGGCAAATAATTTGTTTTTCTTTTACTTTGCGATTACGTACCAGAATAGCAGTTTTTCGGTGAAAGGTGACGCGTTTTTTCTCACTGGTGCCTTGATAAATAATAATAAAAATACAAACTGCAAATATTTCAACATTAAAATTGTTGCACTACCCCTCTTAGTGTTCATAATGGCTGCTTGCCATTTCCGTTGTGACCCTTCCCTTTAAGGTATTCAATCTGGATTAACTGATTTGCTAGTCTTCAGTGAAATGTTGGTCGGGCCATCTGGTCAGCGGCAGTTGCTGGGTTTTTGCCTCGACGGACATCTGTAGCTAATCGCACCTTGTCACTTTCATTGGGCAATTTTAAGGAGTGTTCCTCCGGGTTTAAATCTAAGTATGAGACACCCACGGGTAAGGTTTTGCAATTTTTAGGCTCGAAGCTTGCTCTTAAGCCTTGTTACATCTGTTGGTCCTAAGAACCACATTCTAAAAAAGGAGCTAATGCCATATGATTTAACGTATTTTAAGCTAGTGAAGCGCGTGATCGCTGCATCATGCATACGGGCTTCATTGTTGAAGTCTTGCCCGCATAGATGTGGGAACACTGTGCTTATAAGACTCCATGCTTACCTCGATAGGGTCCGCTGTGATGCCTGTTAAGGGTTGGCAGAGTCTCTGTTAAAAGTGCTCAGGGTTCATTTTACCCCTAAGGTTTGGCAGAAATCGACATCCAGACCAGTGGTGTCACGTACCCTAAGTTCACACCCTTTTTCACCAAGTCAAATCTGCGGCTAACAAGCACAGTTTGCCAGTGGTCCTTTCAGTGCCGCAAACGGAGGTGGAACCCAGGATTCTCATTATGATGTCAACCACTGTACATTCTTTGTCCTATGTGCCACAGGTGTGGTGTACCAGAAGCATCTCAATTATGGTAGATTGTAACATAGACAGATGGGGAGGTGTGTGAACGTGAAGGAACATTCCCTTTCTCTCCGTTCCTCCCCCTCATGCCACCTTGTGGTGCAATCCAGTAGGTGTGGCTGCATCCCTTCGTTCAATGATTTGACGATTTTTGCGCATACTAAAAATAAGATAGCCAGGGAAATCGATGGGGATTTTTCATTGTATCGAGAGGGGAAGAGTGTTGTGTCTACAAGCTGATCCAGGCTGCTAGTAGACGAGGACAAGGAAGGAGAAGACAAACGGAGCACGAGATGGAGCAGCAGGCTTTTCCGTACTGTCTGACATAGGCGTTCGTATTAAAAACACAACAATTGGCGCAGTCGACAAAGCGTCAAGTCCAGCATGAAGGTCGATCCACCACCGCCTTTCCTAAAGGCCCCAGGCAAGCCTGCAATTCCATGGAACGAATGGCACGACATTTTCGAGACGTACATGATCGCTTCCGGCGGGTCGACGATGGCAGACGCCAGAAGAACGGCCATCCTACTCAGTTCACTTGGAGTTGAGGGTCAACGGACCTATCGCAAGCTACCTGACCTTCCAGACATGTCCGCAACAAACCGCGGTACATCACCAAGTACCTCAACTGCTCCTTCGGAATCGGGCACTCCTGCAAAGCCCGTTACCCCAGCCTACGAAGCAGCGGTCAGGAAGTTGCGAAAATTCTTCATGCCGGTCATCAACAAAACGGCCGAGAGATTTGTTTTTCGGTCCCGTGCTCGGATGCCCGGCAAGACAGCGCAGGAGTACGTTACAGCCCTCCGTGGCCTTGCCACCAATTGCCAATTCGGAGTAATGACAGATGAAATGATCTGTGATCAGCTCGTCGAAGAAACGGTCCATTCCGAAGTTAGGAACCGCCTCCTCCTAGACTCCGAGCTTTCCCTGGAATCTGCTATTGCCATCGCTTCTCAAGTTGAGCAAGCGATGAAGGAGGCCAAGCTCTTGACGGAAGAGGGATCAAGTTCACAAGTGGCAAACATAAAAGCCAAGAATCCGAGGGCAAGTCCCAGCAAGGCGTCCGGCACTTGTTAGAGATGTGGGTCACCGCACCACAAGGCGGACCAACCTAAGTGCCCGGCAAAGAACGAAGCTTGCAGAAAATGCAACAAGAAGGGGCACTTCGCCTCCGTTTGCAAGCAGGGAGTTTCACAAGCAAAATCCCATGTACGAAGAGTGGAACAAGCGCACGACCAAGTCCAGGTGCTAACTGCCTTTACCAAACAATCGGTTACGTGCGAGATACATCTGGCACATGTTCTCATCAAACTTTTAGTCGACACGGGTTCATCCGTTTCAATCCTGCCGGAAGACGTCTACCGAAGACACTTCCATTCTTACAAGCTGGAATGTTCAAATACAACACTTCTGGACTACTCCGGAAAAGACATTCCCGTTCTGGGGAAATTGGACGCACCCGTGCAGTTCGCGCAAAGACGGGGCATCTGCAAATTCCATGTCGTACGAACAGGCGCGGCTGTCATGGGCCTGAACGCCTTACGTGCGTTGGACATCCAACTAAACTTTGCTCCTCCCAACGGTGGACAGGTGGCAACGGTCTCCAAGAGAAACCTTCGAGAGATCGCACAAAACTTCCGCCATCTGTTCTCCGAAGGATTAGGTCATACGAAAGGATTTGTACATAAGGTAAAGGCGAAAGATTCCGTTACTCCTTTCCAACAAAGGCTACGAAGACTACCTTTCGCAGTGCGCGAGAAAGTTTCTGAGGAACTGGCGAAGCTTGAACGCTCCGGGGTTATCGAGCGCATCGATGCTTCGGAGTGTGTGTCTCCCATCGTGGTGGCCCGCAAGAAGAATGGGGAGATCCGGCTCTGTGTAGACCTACGCAAGCCGAACACGGCAATAGTTTTGGATTCCCACCCTCTACCGTGCCCCGACGAACTTTTTCATCAGCTTTCCGGTGCCCGCGTCTTCAGCAAGCTAGACCTCTCGTCGGCGTATCACCAGTTGGACCTGGCAGAGGAAAGCAGAGACCTAACGGCATTTGTGACGCATGAAGTTCTCTTCAGGTTCACCAGAGTATGCTTCGGGCTGGCATCAGCCGCCCCTGCCTTTCAGAAGATGATGGACTGCATACTCCGAGGTACTCCAGGCCCCATCGTCTAGCTGGATGATGTACTTATTTTTGTACACACAAAAGAAGAGCATGATGCCCGCCTGAGGCAAGTTCTTTCACGCCTTCAAGACGCAGGCTTGAAACTAAACCAGCAGAAATGTCTTTTTGAAGTCCAGCAGCTTCAATTTCTAGGACATGAGCTGACACCGCAGGGAATCAAGCCATGCCAAGATAATATTGAGGCTATCATGCAGGCTTCACCCCCCCCCCCCCTCCAGACGTAACATCACTACGATCGTTACTCGGCCTGCTCACATATTACCTCAAGATAGATAGATAGATAGAAACTTTATTCAAAAAATGATGGTGGGGATGACTCAGCCGCCTCAGTCCAGGCAGCCGCTGAGGGCCCTGTTGATGTGGGCCGCCAGTTCCCATTGTTGTTCGAGGCTGACCGCAAGAGCCAGCCACTCCCGGGTGTAAGTGTGTGGTTGTGCCGGGTTATGGGGGCAGTCCCACAGTAATTGGTCCTGGTCGGAAGGGGTGAGACAGCGGGAACAAAGAGGGAGAGGGTCACCTAAGGAGCGGCGAAATAGGTGGAGTCGAGCGGGTGTGTGAAGTGTGTATGTTTGTGCCTGACGAATGAGTGTTTGCTCACGACGAGTGAGCTGGGTGTGGGGCGGAGGAAAGGTACAACGAGAGGCGAGAAGGTCGGCTAGGGTGGGGAGGGGAGGAGGAGGAACAGGGGCTGTGTCACAAGCGTCAGCAGGGGCCCGGAGGAGCGTTTCGCGGGCAAGCTGATGAGCGCGTTCATTCCCGGCAACGCCAGCGTGACCAGGTATCCAGTGGATGTGAAGAGGTCCTCTAACATTGTTGAGGAGAGGAAGTGCAGAAGGGAATGCGAGGCCCTGAGCGAGGTGAAAGCAGGCCGACTTTGAGTCCGTGTAGATGTGGGTGGTACGGCCAGGGGAAGAGTTCTTGGCAGCAGCAAGTGCAATGGCGAGAAGTTCTGCTTCGACCGGGGAAGCGCAGCGCTGCGATCTCGAGTGGGCAGTGCCGCGTGAAGTGATGTACGCGAATGCACCAAGGGTGTCTTTTAAGGCTGCATCGGTGAATACGTGATGAGATTCGGGTTCTTGGGAGATTTTCCTCGTGTAGTATGCCGCACGGAGAAGACGGCGAGTGGGATTTCGATCCCTGTCCATGTGGCGGGGAATCGGGGCCACGGTAATATGTTGCAGAATCGTGTTGTCTAGGGGAGTGGGTTGAGGTCCGGTTGGATGGGGTGTATAGCCGAGTTCGTACAGGATGAGGCGACCTGTTGGAGTTAGCGAGAGTCGTTGACGCTGATGTATGCGATGAATGTCAATAATGTCGGAGACCGTAGGTAGTACGCCCAGTTGAACCAGTCGAGCGGTGCTAGTGGTTAGGGGGAGACCGAGGGCGATCTTAGTCGCCTTACGAATAAGAGCGTCGAGCTTGCGTTCTGAAGTACGTGTAAGGGATACGTAGGAAGCTTGATACTGAATGCGGGAAATTATGAGGGCATCGCAAAGTCTAAGGAGGTCTTGTTCTTTGAGACCCCTGGTGCGTGTGGCAACACGGCGCATCATGTTGAGGATGGGTGCAGCCTTTCGTAAAATGTTCTGCACGGCAGTAGTGCCTCCCCCATCGGATTGTATATGAAGGCCCAAGACTTTGAGGGACTTTTGTGGGCGAATGATGTGGGTGTCATGCTGGAGGGTCACTTGAGGGGAGTGCCAGTAGCGAGAGTGGATGAGGAGCAGGGAAGTTTTCTCGACCGAGCAAGCGAGACCAATAGTGCGGGCTTCGTGAAGAACAGCTTCGAGGGCGGCCTGAAGAGAATCCTGGATGTGACCAGGACTGCCTCGATTGATCCAGATAGTGACGTCGTCAGTCTATAGAGAGTACCGAATATCAGGGAGGGGTTGGAGGGCACGGTGGATACGGCGCATAGCGAGATTGAATAATATTGGAGACAGGACCGCTCCCTGAGGGATGCCTCTCTGTGGGTGAGGGACCGCGTCGAGCTTGTGTTCGCCGATTTGAATTGAGAGCGTACGCGATCGAAGGAAGTCCCGGACATAATTATACATATGCGAACCCCATTGTGTGTCGGCGAGTTTTGAGAGCATAGCGTCATGGTCCACGTAGTCGAAAGCCTTCGTGAGGTCTATAGCGAGGATGGCTCTTAGCTGGGCTGTGCTAGGTGACTGCAAGATTTCTTCGTGGATGCGTAGCAGTGTATCTTGGGTGAAAAGATGTGAGCGATAGCCAATCATACAGTGAGGATGTGCTTGGGTATCTTCAAGATGTTGTTGGAAGCGATGGAGGGCCATGCGCTCCATAACTTTGCCTACGTGGGAGGTGAGCGTGATGGGCCGAAGACTCGGGAGTTCCACCGGCTTACCAGGCTTGGGAATGAAGATCATGTGGCCCTTTTTCCACAGATCACAGAGCGGCAGTTTGCCTGTCCACACAAGGTTGATGGAATGCAAGAGATGATCTTGATCAGCGTCTGAAAGATTCCGAAGAAGGGCGGTGGTGACCAAGTCGGGCCCTGTAGCTTTGGAGCCTTTACACTGACGGAGCGCTGCGCGTAGCTCTGCGTAGGTAAATTCTTCATCGAGCCCAGTATGAGGAGAGCCCTCATAGTTAGGATACTGTGGTTGGCATGCAGGAGCGACATAAAGTTCCTTTGTGGCAGCCAGAAGTGTATCCGGATCGGTGTGCTGGTTAGTGAGGCGGTTTATCTTGTGTGTGGTCATGGTCTTGGTAGAATCCGGATTTATGAGGGCTTTCAGAATGCGCCATGTCTTGGCAGTATTCAGGGTGTTCTGAAGTTCGTCGCAAGAGGCATGCCAATGTTCACTGCTGAGCTGATCCGAGTATTGCTGGATGTGCTCATTTAGGCGATCGATGCGGGCACGGAGCTTGCAGTTCGTTTTGCAGCGCTTCCACCGCTTCAGAAGAGAAGCACGTGCTTCCCAACTGAGCGCGAGGTGGGTGTCGATGTGAGGGTTAATTTCATTGGTGGCAAGGATCTTGGTGCGTTTATCAAGCGTGTGTGTAAGTTGCTGTGTCCAGGTAGGTATATCTGTGAAAGGGGGGTCGCTGCGGTCCTGCCGATAGTTATGCCAATCGATTATGCGGATGGGTTTCCATCTGATGCGTTTCGGAGTTTCAGATACCGTAAGGTGGAGGATGGCGTGGTCACTGCCCATATACTCTGGCGTATGTTCCCACTGTAGATGAAGAGATGGTGTAGAAAAGATAAGGTCTGGGTTGGTATTGCGCTCTACAGAGTTACCC